>JAFELO010000125.1:1373333-1400666 GCA_017140195.1 Eumaeus atala
AATAGGCGGGCAGCCCAGACTTCCAGACATTGATACAGTTGAGACTGAGCGTGGTGACCCGGCGTTTCCAGCGTCAATAATAAACTAGGTATAAACTGTGAAGAGCGCGACATCGGACTCAGAGCAGCCGCGAGCGTGCGGCATCTGAGTACGGTTCCCGCAGCGTGAACCACTGGTGCGTGACAATGTTCTGCAATCCGCGTGTGTGCGGCGTGATGCGGTCTCAGCCGGCTTGAGCATAGATGCTCACACCCGACGATTTCACGTCAACGAGCGCCTTACACGTTTCAACCACCAGCTATTTTACACCGCTCGCAATAAAGCCAAGCAGGAGGGTTTGCGGTATGTGTGGACGCGCGACGGGCGTACTTTTGCACTCCGTAATGCCGGGCCAAATGATGTCAAGTATAATATTAGAACCAGTCATGATATCGAGAAGGTGTTTGATTAACATTTTGTTTGTATGACAATTTAACATGTTGTAGTATAATATTATGCATTTTGAAAAACTGTAGCATAGTTATAATTATTCTCAATGTACTGTTCTGTTTCTTAGCAATTCAATCTGAAAAAGTAAGGCCTGTTCAAATTATAAAATCTTACACAAAATTTCGATAGTCTCACAAGCAATACATATAACGCAGACTCAGTGTCCGTGTATGACTCGTACACTTGTGACTTGGACAACTGCATTCCCCCGAATATTACTGTCAATTGTTCACTTATAATTTTAAATCAGAATATCCGAAGTATATCAAAAAATATATTAGGTCTCGAAACAGTACTCGGCAGAACTAAAGTAGATTGTGATATTATTATACTAAGAGGATGCTGGCTTCCTAGTACACGTGATAGCCCTCTTTCGAGTTACAATTCGTTTTACACTACAAATGATAACACGCAGAATGAAGGTGTAGTCATATATGTGCATCAAGATCTCAACATTTCGGTAGAGGAACTATTGTTTCCATACAACATTCATCACAACACGGTACTGTTGGCCATATACCGCCCACCTGGCTCTAATGATACCACAAACTGCCTACTCTCGCTAAATACTATCCTAAGCAATAGCGCACACTTTAGTAACATCACTCCAAGTGAAGATATAAACATTAACATACACGATGAATGCCGCGACACAAACAAGCATAAATACCTTAACATGTTGCCAGCCCACACATTTCCTACCAGCCAATGTACACGCTTGAATCATATTATCCTGGAAATACAGAGGCCTGCTTCTACACAAGCGGCCCACTCACCGTCGACTGTTCATCACACGGTGTTATTGTCTCTCGCTGAGCAAATTAAAAGACACCGCAAAGAGGACGGCTGTCTGCACCAACTCTGCACCAAATTGATATCAGTGAAGTTTATAACACGACAGAATCACATCAAGCAGCCGATATATGGATAGCACTAATAAGGCTTGCGATTCAGTTGAACTCGAAAATCATCAAAGTTCCAAACCGAAAAGAGTCATCAGAACCTGGATGATCATTGACCTTCTTCGCTGCCTTCGACATAGAGATATTCTTCATAAAAAGAGTAAGGAAACACCAGGTAACGAAGTATTAAAATTAACATTTATTAGATGTAGAAATTTTTGCAACAAATTACTAAAGAAATTGAAAAGTGAATATGACAAAAACGAACTAAAGAAAGCTGGTAACGACGTTAAACAACTTTGGACTGCAATAAATAAAATAATAAATAGACCAATTAAAAAGGAATCTTCATCTAATCCCTTAAAGCTATCAAGTACTCCAACACTCTCAGTAAATCTAGTGAATACTTTTTTCTGTGAAGTTGACAAAAATCTCGCAGAAATTACACACCACGTATTACCCACCACGTTTTTATAGTCTATGTTCCCTTTATCAACAGATGAGGTTGAGGTCTCAAGTCTAATAATATCCCTTCGAAGTGACTGTACCGTGGGTCGGGATGGAATTTCCTGTGACCTATTTTTTTAGTTTAAAAAGACACAAAAATTTAGCGCATTTTTGTGTCTTTTTACCACCTCTGACACATATTTGTAGTCGCTCCATGACAATAGGTTAATACCCTAAGCCGTTCATAAAGTCTATTATAAATCCCATCTACAAGAATGGAGACAAAGTATGTGTTAGCAATTATAGGCCCATAGCAGCACTTCCTTCTATGTCTAAAACACTAGAACGGGTCCTAAACAAAAGAATAGTTGACTATTTGGAAAAAAATAACTTACTCCCTCAAAATTTGGTTTTGAGGTGGGCCAATCAACATCCGACGCAGTGCACGAGGCTCACAGACTTCATTGTTACTAACACGGTTAGTTGAAATATTTTTTGGACCTCAGCTAGACCTTCCACAGTCTGCGTGCCCCTCTTCTTAAAGAAAATTAATAACCTGGGAATAAGGACGAATACCACTCCAATTATTCCAAAACCATTGTAGCGTGCGTGTTCAGTGTTAATATAGAAGAGTTTCTCAGCGCAGAAAGGAAAGTCACTTATGACACCCCTCAGGGCAGCAGAACTGCTCCAACACTAACGACCTGGGCATACTCACACCCAACAAAGGCAAAATTGTAAGCTTTGCAGATGACACCGCGCTGCTATTTAATACCAATTCATGGTCGGAAGTTTATTCATGTGCTCAATCGGGTTTCAATGATATTATATATTCAAAGGGCTCCGATGTAGCAAACTGACCCTAAACACTGATAAAAGAATGTATGTTGAATTTTCACTTAAGAAAACCGTTAGTCAAACAACTAATACATCGGCATTATTATTGACAGCTCATGTATGCCCAGAACCATATATTAAACCATGTACCTGCGAACAACTTCTTGAAACTGATTGCATAAAATATTTGGGAATACAAATAGATAATACCTGGAAATTTCAACAACAAATAGATATACTTAGCACCAGGATACGGAAACTGACCTGTATTTTCAAAACCTTAAGACAAGTGGCAGACTCCAAACTAAAACGATCAGTCTACTTTGCTCTTGTCCAGTCACTACTTATTGTATCGCCATCTGGGGAGGAGCCCCAAAGACTAAATTGATACATCTGGAGAGGGCACAAAGAGCTATTTTAAAAGGCTCTTTATTTCTTCCGTATCACTATCCCACAGAATTTCTTTTTAAACAGTCGAAAAGTATCGACAGTGCGTCAATTATTTGTACTCAATAAATTTTGGAACAACATTCATTACTGATCTACCACCCTTGTAGTGTTATAACTACCTACTAGTTACGTTTCAATCCTGTCGAACGCTTTAACACCACTCGCACTACTGTTTTCTCGAACCGCTTCTTCTGTCGCCGTGGGGGTTTCTTGTATAATAAAGTTAATAGCCTACTGACAATATGCAACCTAACTAAGAAATTGTGTAGAACAAAGTAAGCCTGTGGCTGCTGCAACTTAATTACTATGAAACAGAATTGCCACTTAACCATAACTACACGTACAGTACACACTCACACACAGGCGCACTTATTACATAATGCTTAGATACTCTTATTTTATTGCAAAATTTTAGTTACCGCAATAATTATACAAAAGCGATTAAATTACCTTATGTTATTGTTAAGTAAAAAAGAAAAAAAAGTACCTTCACGCCTGTTATCCCCGAAGGGGTAGGCAAAGGTGTGCTAGTACATCCATCTACAGTTAAGTACCTAATTTAAAATTTTATGAAATAAATAAATAACCTGATGCAGAAGTGGTGACCTGATGACCTTAACATACAGGCCCCTAAAAGGCCTAGTTTAGGCACCAGTATACAAGCACTAGTTAAAAAAATGCTGGTAGCCTCCTGGTGTGATCTGTTATTACACTGTGCCTCCACGTGCTGCGGCCAACCGGGGCTCTCACAGACCAAACGAAACGCGACAGAACTGAAAATTCCAGCATCGTCTAGGGGTAACGACATAAGAGACATTACACAAGTGTTAGTTTTGTTTTGGTCAGACATTGTATTACATATATTTGATTTTAAAAAGATATCAAAATTAAAAATGACTCTGGAAATAAAGAATTCTTTATTATCATACTAGCAGTTCGTCCGAGCAACACACGCATACTTCAAAATATGGCAAAAATTCATTGATTTACAAAAATATAAAAATTATAAACACAAGGTAATGATGATTCAATGTCATGGCCATTGATAATAAATTAAATATGAGACAGAGCAAAGTCTGTTGGGACCAATAGTTATCAAAAAAATCTGCAGCGAAATAAGGATTTGCTGTGGATTTTTTTTTTAAACTTGGCCACACTCATAGTGATCAAAAAATTAAAAAGTTACACAGCCTATGTTCACCAGAGATAATGCAGGATTCTAATGGTAAAAGAAATTTCCGAATCGGTACAGTAGTAGTCTCGGAGCCTATTCAGTGCAAACTAACAAACGAACAATCAAATGTTTCCTCTTCACAATATTGGCATAGATAAATGGAGAATTCGAACGTAATATTCGTCTTAGAAATTTTACCTCATCGTTATAACAATCCCCAACCTTTATTGAACAAACAAGTGGTCATTTGTCTAAAGCATACAGCTGTTGACAAGACCACATCATACTTTGAAAGGGCTATAGACACTTATAATAATAATTGTTTATTGCACGATTTATATTCATATTTTTATACTGCAAACGGGACTTAATCGCGTACTACTTTTTCGAGTCTACTCGTGATTACGACCGTTACATTACGGTCGAAACGTCGAACGGTTAGGTAAATACTTCGATTAAAGTAGTACACGATTATGTCCCGTTCACAGTATAGAGAACTAATAATGTCGTCCCATCCAAACTTCGGCCACGGCGGCCGGCTCTACGGAGACTAGCCAACTGCGCAGGACATGTTATAGTCCGCAAGTGCACTCCCTGTTCCCTCATTCTCCTATTCCGGAGACCGCAGAGAAGTCAGCCGCGGGTTGTAACAGTCTTCGTCTGCCACTAAATTGGTTCATCTAAAACTTCAATTTGGAAGGGAAACCTCAAAAAGTACCTAATAGATTTTGATGAAACTGATAATGTTGTAGCTTAATAAGAGTAACGAATAGGTTATCAAATATATCTTTTTTTGTGGCTTTGCCTGCGAATGAAAACGCGGGACATAGTAAGCAAATAACCATACAAATAGCCACACTCGATGGTTTCGCCTAGTTTTAACTGAAATGGCATTTAAAAACAAACTCATGATTAAAAATTTTAGAATATATTAAAACCTTTGGTTGGCTTACAACTTACAAATACGTATCTTTTTAACGCGCGAGGAGCGGCCGAAATAGGAGTCTTCGATAATGTGTTACCAGTATACAAAGATACAGAAATAACAATCTGGATATAGTTATACCTTAATCGTCAGAGGTAGTGCCATGCTGCATTGCAGGCGATTTGGGCCAGCACCGCCATCGTGGAGCGACAACTTTGCTATCGCGTCTCATGCGATTTTCGAGTAGCCAGTGGCCCATTGGAGAGGTAGAGGAAAGGAAAACGCAGCAGTATGACAATAATGCCGATAATGTGTGCGTGGGTAGTCACCAAAGGGCGAATTACTCGTTTGTGAATAAAATACAAGTTTTGGTGTCTTTGTTCGACACCTAAAAGCAACAGTTAAAGCAATGACCGTTACATGATTTATTTTCAATATGTTTTATTTATGTATTATTTCTCAGCACAGGTTTTTATTGTGTTACAGTCAGTTGTTTCTTAAGAACAAAATAGATTCGTTTAGTGAAGCAGTGGCGACGTTACGCACAGGAAGCGGGGCCTTGTAGTGAGAGGCTCTCGCGAGGCCTCATTGTGACTATCCTCAACTGGCTTCACTATCGTCATAAAAGGGACGCGCCGTGACGTAACTTCTTACATTGTTTGAGACAATTCATCGTGGGGCTGTCCAAACTTAAAGCTACATTTTTTATAGTATAGAGGACAAACGAGCAATCGAAGCCTTTCAACGACTACCAACACCCATGAACATCAGCATAATTAAGCCGATGCGTTGCCCTTCCTTTTCACTTCCCTCCCCCCATGGGCCACTGGCTACTCAGAAACCATACGAAACGCGACACCCTAGGTGTCAATTTACGGCGGTATTATGTGAGCGAGAGATATCCCCCCCCCCCCGGTCGTTCCTGCACAATTCCGTTGCAATGGAGGATGTAGTGTCATGCACCATGCATGACACTATCTCCTCATATGCAGCATGGCACTACCTCTTACAAAAAGGCATTATTGTTAGACATTTATTTAGTGTTAGGTTCCTGTTTGAGGTGTTTTCAGGCATTTAGTAACACTCCTCCAGTAGTTTGTAGTTTCGCAAATGCGACCTCGCTTATACCTAAGTGAGTTCAAATACTTATTCTATGGATTAGATAGTCGCCACTGTGCCGCGCTAGTGCAGACTACTGATGGAGGTGAGCGCAGACGGCGGCGGTAGACAGTAGCAGCGAGCGACCGTTTTGCCGCAGGCGTGCCGTCCTGCGGCGCCGCACACTCCACCGCGTCGCGCCCAGCGCCGATCGCATCGCCAGCTCGCGCCGCAGCCGCCACGGCCACACGCCCCCGCGCACGCAGTCGCCACGAGCCGCTACGTCCACGCGCGGCGCAGCCATGACACGCGAACGCGCGTGCAGTTCGCCCCACGCACCGCGCACCATCGCCTCCGCCTCTACTGCTAACGCAGCTTGGAGCTCGACCTGGCAGGACGCTCCCGTGGCTGCCTCCAGGTCCACTGCCAGTGCCACTGCGCCCCGGCGTCTGAACCGCAGCACACCGGCTCCTAGCAGCGGCAGCACGACGTGTACATCCGCCAGCGGCAGCAGCGAACGCAGCACCGCCTGTGATATCTGTCAGTGAGCTCCGCGCCATAGCTACAATCCTAGCGGTTTACTTGCGCAAACAGACACTTGCATAAGTGTGAGCTTGCGCGAGTATGCGGCTACGCTGGAGTCCACCATTACCTAATATTTCCACACCGGCATTTTCATTGAAAGTCAAGACGGGCTTACTCTTGCTACTCTTCCCAGTCCTTAGAACAATTAATAATAATAATAATAATAATAGTATCGTACCTTAGTAGAGTTCAACGTAATGTGTTGAGCGCGCACGGCACCGATAGTCAGCGAGACTTCACCATTCGGTCCGTCATTAGACCCGGATTCGTTGCCGTCTACGAGCGGCTTTTCCCCTGTGGCCCACTGCACCTGAAATATTGATATAATATGCTTACCTATAGAAAAATATGGTATGCTAGATAATGTACGCGATTAGTGGACTAGCGTTGACTACAGAAAACGCCAATACGTACGTATAGTCCACTTTTTTTTTCAGTGTACTAAATAGTAAAATGGCTGTCAAATATGGCGTACTTCCGTTGAACGGCAATATAGATCAAAATGTGTTGTGACACAAAGAACAAAAAGCCACATTTTAAATATAATGGAAGGTTATTCGTCGTTTAGCGATAGTGGTCAGATAATATGTATACAGACATTTGTAACAATAGATTAAGTTTAATAGATTTCCCAAGTGCTGGAAAGTTGCTGTGATAATATAGTTTGTCTAGATCTGGAGCATAGAAAACATATTTATCAAGTATATGAAGGTATTATTAGGTGCATTGCACGGCTATATTGGCCAGTACAAGTTGCCAAAGGAAAAGAAAATACATTGCGGGGTGGAATAGGCATGTACGGTCCGTTCATATGGAGGCTCGTCGCTGTTTCCAGGCCTGGTTGTACGCGGGGAGACCAAGGTATAGAGCTTCATACGATGATATGCCAAAAACGCGTAGGCGATTTAAAAATAAAGTTAAATTCTGTCAAAACAATGAGTCACCAATAAAAATGGATATACTGGCAAAATAGTATGAGGCTAAGCACTTTGGTAAATTCTGGCTGCATACAGGCAAACGAAACGGAAGAGCAACCTTCCTTTGGAAGTAGGAGGGATTAGTGGCTCCCAAAATATTGCCAATATGTTCAGAGAACATTTAAAAATTGAACCGCTACGAAGTAGTTCTGCCATATGTGAGAAGCCACTAGGGGACGTTCGGGCCGTCGCGGACACCGGTGTTAGTCCAACGCGTTCCACAATGAATGAAGTAAATATAGCTATAAGAAGCATGAAACGTGGAAAATCACCGGGACACGATGGACTGAGAGTCGAACACATCCGTTCTGCAGGTGTGCATATGGCACGAATGCTTAAGATGCTGTATAATGTCTGTTGTAGCCATAGCCACCTCCGAGATAAAGTGATGATGGCGGTGGTCTGCACCACCATTAAAAACAGGACAGGCGATGCCGCGGACGGATCCAGGCTCATATCATTAGCAGCGATCACAGCGAAGGTGCTGGACAGTTTGCTCGATGCACATTAATCTCAGGCAACGAAAACCCACGACGCACAGTTTTGCTTTAGGCCCGAACTTTCCACTGAAAGCGCAATAATGTGTCTCAAGCAGATTGTGAGATACTATACATGTTTTTTGGATTTGTCTAAGGTATTTGACCTGGTTTCCTAGGCACAATTAGGTCATAAATTAAGGAACCAGTCGACCCTGGGACAGGATATTAGCGCTCTGTTCCTGTATTTGTCAGACGGGGTGATGCACTGAGTGACCCATACGGACTAAAATGAGGAGTAGAGCAGGGTGTGCTATTGATTTTGTATGTGAACCAGCTGATAGAGGCTTAGTGGAGCCGGCGTGGGTTGTTCTATGAACAACTTCAGTTACGCAGACGACATGCTTCTGCTAAGTCCCTCTGTCAGTGGTCTGCGTAAGCTCCTCACAATATGTGGAGGAGAATGGACACAGCTACAACACAGAAAAAAGTGTTTTTCTACTCTTCAGGCGAAGGAATAAATAATCTATTTTAAACCCAATTTTATATTGCGTGGAACTCCCCTAAAGCAAGTAGCTGAAATTGCCTTGGTCATTGGTCTTATTGTAACGGAGCGCCGTGGCGATGATAAAGATATCGAGCGTGAGCGTAGGGCGTTGTCGGTTCGTGGCAGTGTGTTAGCTCGCAGGTTTGCGTACTGTACTGCACAAGTCAAGCTCGCGTTCAGAGCTTACTGCCAAACTTTTCACACGTGCAGCCTGTGCACCGACTATACGCAGCGGACCTACGGCGCCCTGCGTGTCCAGTACAATAATGTGCTGAGGGCGGTTTTGGGCAAGCCAAGATCTGCAGTGCGTCTGCTATGTTTGTGGATGTTCGAGTCGACGATTTCTACTCAATCATCCGTCAACGTACAGCGTCTATGATATATATGGTAGGTCAATAAGCAGCACCGACACCCTCCTCGGCACGTTAGCTCAAAAGCTAGATAGCTCCCACTGGGTAAAATGGAATTATATACACACCAGCACCAGACATGAACCTAGACCTAGTTTAGAATGAGTTATAATTAATAATAATACTTTACTAACATAGATTAAGAATTATTATACAAAAACTTAGATTTTAGATATTATAAAATTGTAATTTATCTAATTTTATATGGACGGTTTTGTCTGACATAAAGACTTATTCTTATTATTATATAATTCAGTATTATCAACCTTTAACGGTCCATACAAACGGACATAAGCCTCTTTCAATTAATGCCAAGACGACCGATCTCCTGCTACTCGCATCTCGTGTATAAGTATGCCGTATTATCAAATTCTAAATATTGCTATAATTTATGTATTTTATCGACTTAGAAGTGTTCTAGCGATAAATTGTTATTCGTTCTTTTGTCAATCGTCCTTCAAGTGATCTTGCATATGTTCGTTTATACTTCAGGACACATTGAAAATGATGGACTACACGTAGGTAATCCTTTCGGGTAGGAACATAGGCAACAACATAGCACCTTTTTCACTAAAATTTGTTTAGTAGTTTTGGCGTGATTGAGTCACAAACATACATTTATCCATAAATTATTAGAATTACAATCAGTACAAAAAACATGCGTAATCTGGTACTAACAGAAACAGTCCCGTCACTGGCGTCGTCGGGTGACGTCACAGACAGCGCCAGCTCGGCGCGGCGCAGCGCTCCGTCCGCCACTAGCGAGTACTGCAGCCGCCCCCGCCAGCCGGCCGCACCGCCCGCGTCATGCACCAGCAGCGTCGAGTGAGCCGGAGCGGCGCGCGCGACCCAGCCGCCCAGCCGCAGCGACAGCGGCACGTGCAGTCGTCGCAGCTCGTAGTACTCCGCAGCGAGCGTGTCCAGCGCCTGCCACGCCAGTCGCCGCACCTCGTTCGACTCGTGCCGCAGTGCGCCTGTAGTATACATAAGTAATCCTCGTTGGTTATTATATAATCTCAAAAGGTGTATGTTTAAATCTGTGTAGTAGTTTTTGTGGGAATTCACACATTTCAAGTCTTAAATTTTTTTGCGATATTGGTAGTCTAAATATTTAGTGTTAGTGATCAAGTTGTTTTAATAAATATTGTAAGACACACTCATCAGCGGCAGTAGCGTGAGCGGTGCGGGGGCGGAGCGTCGCAGCAGCAGGTGTAGCGCAGCGGCGCGGCGCTGCAATGGGCCCCGCCCTCTAGCTACACGCTCCAGCCGGCGCAGGCGCGTGGCGTTGTACAGCGCACGCTCCGGCAGCGCCGTCAGTGCGTTTATCGCCGCTAGCGCCGCCGCGTCTTCGCCGTGCTCGGCGTGATGTAACAGCGTGTCTGTCAGATCGGGGTTCCGCAGGTAGCCGAGCGCCCGCAATCGCGTAGCACTGCAATGCTCGTCCTGGGCACATATGGCAATCAGAACAATTATTATGCTTTTAAACCCGTTCGTTAGGGAGCAGTGAGAAAATCTGACACCGCCCATTTCATAAACTTTTTAACACCTGCAGAAAGGAGGACAGATCTATCCCCCATCTATTATCCTACATAGTTCGAGCCGTTGTTAGCGCTTCCTTTGTTAGGGTTTGTGGAACGCTGCTGTGTAGGAGACGTCGGTCTCTTAGGGGACTGACTAGCGGTCGAGGAGCCCTGATATTTTTTTGCTCCATAGCACCTCATCAAAGGCGGCACTGGTGGCACTCACGGTGCGAGCCCCCTACCACTTGACCCCAAACCAGGGCCGGTGAAGGCGTATATGCAAATATACATACTAACTATAAGGCTAACTTAGGTGAGTGATACGTATGTCAACTGTAAGTGTAAGGCGAACATCCTAATATACCTGACAGCGCTGCAGCGCCTGCTGTAGCCGGTCTCGCACTTCCGACACGCCCACCCGCACCGCCGCTGCCGCCGCAGCCAGCAGCGCGCGGTCTGCGACGTCGGCACGCGCGGTCTCTTCGCCAACACGCAGCACTTCCAACACAGCGACCTTCTGCACGTATGGGGTGTATTCATTAAATATACATTAAATTACTGTATCGTAATTAATTATAGTCTGTACATTAGTCACAATAAAGTGAAATATAAAAGCTCACCATTTTTTAATCTTTTATATTTTATTATATAACTATAGGGAAGAGGAAGCTCTGGACTCACAGAAGGCGCCGCAGCATGCGTGAACCCATCTAGGAAACGGAACGCGAGCGTAGAATCCTCGGGCTCCAGGAGTTGGTCCCGAACAGCCTCCAGCGCGGCCGCCGAACCTGACAGACCAAGCGCGTAGGACAGCTCTCTGAATAAAAAGAAGAATTACAATATAAGTTACTTATATTGTAGTGCAGACTGTCACGCCAACTAGTGGATGAAACTTGCACTATCCGCGTATAATATTAACAAACTAGCAATTAAGTATCATGTAGTTCTCTGTCGTTATGCTATATCATTTTTACCTATTTAACTGTTTAACTTTTACCTATTTAATGTCTAAATTGAACACTAGGCTGCGCGGTACCACCGTTAAAATGCTCTGTCTCTATATTTCGAACATGGTTAGCAACAGTTACATATCGTGTGTATATGGGCCACTCAAAATCTTGGTAACAATAGTTTACATCACGCGTAGGTGTGCAGATGACACACCCACGCATAAAATTAAAAGAAAAACTTTTTTTTTATATTACACTTTGTCTACGACATAATTGAGGTGGCTTGCTCAGTGGCGTCTAGAGTAGTGATTAGCCTAGACACATGGCTACGCCTAGTTGATTTAGTACAGCCAAAAATTATGGTATGACCATTACTAATATTCTATAGGATCGAAGAGCTAAGCAAGCCACCTGCCTGTGAGTCAAAAAGAATATCAAAGTATACTGTAACATAAAACAACTGCACAAAGTTCTTTGCAAGAATCGTGTAGTTATGTTTATAGATTGTACGCGCGATCTGCTAGTAGCCGTGCTACCCACTGCTGGTGTCCGCCGTACCCGGAGCCGGCAGCACGCTGCAGCAGCTCCGCCAGTGCGGGCGGCGGCGCGACACGCAGTGCGGACAGTAAACGCACCGCCGACAACACGCCACCACCCACTTCCGTACCCTTCTCCGCGCCCATCTCCGCTTCCGCATCGACATCAGCATCCGCGCTCTGCACCGTACCACCCAATGCCTCCGCTGACTCCTCTAACAGCGCCATCAGTTCCTGCACGTACTGTAAGTGTTTAAAATTATACGTTAACTTAATTAAATTTTATATTTTTATGACCAAAATAGCTGCTAGGGCAGAAAGGATCGCAGTTGCGGCCCATCGGAAGACGGAGTGTTGGATAAGGTGGGGACGACGACTTGGTTATGTATGACGTCAATCATACGGCGCCAACAATATCAATTGGTCTCACCAGTTTTGGTTCCTCGTCGTTCGTAGGCGCTGGCATAGCGAGCGGTAGTGGCTGCAGCGCGGCCGGCAGGCTCTGCAGCGCATCTCGCAGGGCTCCGGAGGTCACGGGAGCAGGAACGGCTGACACGCGCCGCAGCTTAAGCCACGCGCGCGCCTTGAGCGCGGAATCGCCGAGCACACCTCCTTCAATTATAAACCGGCCAAGTGTGAGTCGGACTTGCGCACCAAAGATTCCATAACAGGATGTTATGACAACTTACACATGACTTAGAAATAACTGATATTCTAATTGCGGTACACGCACACATTTTGTATTAAATTAACTACAAACACAACTTTGGTGTGGTATATTTCCGTGACACTATCATACATTACCAAGTTTCAGATTTTTCTGCTAATGTAGGTAATGTATAATAGGGAAAAGTATAAAATTGTTTTAATAAAAAACAAAGGCGAAGTTTCATGTGTGGCCCATAATTATCTAAGTATTACTAAAAATACGTACTTACATCTCAGTCAAATGATACCGACTTAAAAGTAAAAGTAGCTGGTGGCCTATTGAGGGTATGAGATGAAGGAGAGCAACACATTCGATTATTCGGATGTTAATGGGCGTCGGTAGTTAAGAAATGAATCTAATTGATCAATTGTCCCTTTATGCTATAAAAGAAAAAGATACCTTGCTCGTGAACCTCCTCTGCGTACACCTCTAGCGGTGCGCCGGCGTCGTCCAGCGAGTAGCGCGTGAGGCGCCGCGAGCTCACCTCGCCCGACACGTGCTCGCCCCACGAGCAGGCGCGCTGACATCAAACCACCTCATCAACACATGTTTAAACTCCATATACAAAAACCTTCCTTTGTCCCCTGAAGAAGTTTCCTTCAAAAGAATCAGAATCCAGTACGCGTCTTTTGTTGGTTGTTTTTATAGTATAGGAATGCTAACAAGCAGTCGTTGCCTGTTAAGCAGGTGCATACTTCTTCATAATCCCAAAATACTTGATGGAATAAATGTCACTTTCCGGTGGTATACTGTGAGCGAAAGCTACTTACCCAGCTGTGCTATCCCATTTTGAATGCAATGCAGCCTGGCACTACTATGCTGTATCATTTTTAACTTTATAATCAAGCTAGCTGTTAAAATTATAAATTTAACAACTATAAATTAATTTCCATATTTGTCTGTCCCATGTACCTTAATTTTTCTGATGACAGCCTCCGACAAAACTTCATAAAACACCTCACATGTTCCCGATATATCTGTTTCATTACTGTGGTCATTTGAAAGTTTAAACTGGAAGAAATATGCATACATTAATGAATAAGGAAAATTAAATAAAACTAATGAAACCAGACTTTTCAAAATACATTTTATTTGATTTTAATGTTATCTCCATTATCACACTCACTATGAAAATAAATCTAACGACACTGCATACTTCAAAATTGTTCAGGTTGTTGCAGGGAATATAGAAATTATGTGTGGGTTTTGTATGTTTCCCTAGGCGCTAACACACACTCTAAAATGTCAACCTCCTTCTGACACAGTTAGATAAAACATTGGAATGTTGCTACTTTTGCATATTGTTATTTTTAGATGTTGTAAGTGTCAAGGTGCCACTACTGCTTGCTGTCGAATCGCCAGCGGTGCCAGTGCATGGATGGGGTTAAAGAGGACAAAGTATATGTAGATGTGAGTAGGCATCGGTAGTCACCAAATGGCTCCGATTGTTCATGTCTCCCAAGGTTATAAGAATATTATGAAGCAATGTCATACCTGAAATATACTTATGAGAGATCTCTGGAATGTCAGTACTTCCACTGGTTTAGAAGGATCAATGTATATTTCATTGATGAGACCGGTTTTCCAATGTGCATAGAACTCCGTACTAGGATAGACGTCCCACATAGAGGGCAGGGGCTTATACTCTGCTCTTAGATGAGTGCCCTTTCCCAGTAAATGTGGTGACCGCAACTGTAAATCATTATGTTTGTGTTAGAAATCTTTCTGCGTTGGAATTACTGCGCATAATACTTTTCATTTATTTTATTAGGAGGCGAACAAAAAATCCCATCAACATTCACATATACAGGTGGGTTACTCTCCTTCACCCTATCCATGCCATGGAATCAGCAGAGCCACCAGTTATGAGACAGTATCGTTGGAGTGAGAGGTACCTCTCTGTTGTACCTGCCAATTCTGCTTTAATTCAATATGGCTCTTACATTTAGTAATATGCATTATATGGTTGAACTTTTTAGACAGTTCCACCGAATAATCCAATAAAATGAATAGTTACAATGTTAGAGAATTTTGAATTGATAACTAGGTATACTCTACCTGTTAGCTACCGGGAAATAATTAAGTGAATTAGAATTCTATAGTTAGGTATAACATTAGGTAACAGTACAGTAATAGTCTTATACATCATGAACATAAGGGATCCAAAACTTATACAATAAGTATATATTTTATTTAAGTAAAGAAGAAAGAAAAAAAATATCTCTTCTGGACGTCAGGAAAGATTATGGACATGATGGTAGTCCGTGTGGCTACCTTTTGTTAATACTGGCACATCTACTTCGATTTTGGTATTGTTCATAACAACATTTATGTCCTATTGAACTTAGTGAGAGTGATTTGTTTATATATTCAAATAGATAAGATAAAACATTGTGATAATAATGATGTGTACACATTGCACAATAGATCCAACTATATATATTTTAAATTAATTACTAAAGAGATACATTTCTTGTGAGACTGATTCTTAATTCTTATTAGACATTGTTATGCTTTCATGTAAAGGTAACTAAGATTAAGTTCCTATCTAATTATTAAGAAGTAATCAGATTATAAATTATTTAGATAAGTAGGCAAATTACTCACTTGAAACTTGAGAAGAAATTCTGTGTTATGTTCAGTCCAAATAGGATATACATCGAGCGTCGAATTGAGTTTGTAACTAACTTCTTTATCTCTTTTGTTTATATCGTTTAAAAGTATCGTATTCTCCACTGTGTAGGTTGTGGAAAGATCAAAGAACTTAACTTCGCCATAATCTTTTTTACCGTACGACTGTTTTAGTGAACTCAGACTTAATAAGAGTATTGTATAAAACGCCAAACACATAATTGAATATATTTCGGTGTAATTATTACTATATAGAACTTAAAAAAACATATCCATTAATTCAAAACCTCCCGGTAAATTTTAAAGTTATTTAGGATTTCATGTCAATTCGGAATTTAAATGGACCAATGAACGCAGCGACCGAAAGTGACGCCGTGCTCAATGCTGACTACGGATGCGATAGTAACATTTTTATAGTTCCGTAGAAAACAATAAAATCTAAACCCATAAATATGTTTATATCTGTCTGTATGGCGATATAATTTTTATAGATTATAATTTTTATTTAAGATCGGTGAAGTGAATGCACCGCCCGAATGAGTGAAAGAGATAACTTGTTACGCTCTCTCGCCCGCAGGCTTCGCGCATTAGGATCATTATTATGACACGGAACGTTACAATGACGTCCTATTCTTTCGCATGTAGATTGACGCGCTATCGATTTAAAAGATGTAATTACGTCAAAGTTTTTGTGGTTGAGCCAATGTTTTGCAAGTTGTTCCATTCTAGTCATAAAAAATATACAACCAAATACCAATTAAACTTTTAAACGAATTACATATAGAGTGAAATGATCTTTAGAAATAAACTTGGGAAGTGGGATTTAGTATAAAGGGATAATTTATTTTGCATAAAACAACGTAAAAGATATGACTTTTTTATGGAATGGAACCAATAAAGCGAAAACATCGCTTACGTTTTTTTAATTTGCGTACCCACATAGTAAACTTGTAACACCATGTGTAGAAAGTATAACATGTACTACAACAATATTATGTGGTGTGTGCTATTCCCTAGCGGGATACCACAACCCAAAAAGTGTAAGTTACACTGTTGTGCATTTTCCGGCATATTAAATTATTAATTAATTTGGAATCTGTCATTGTTATACGATTGTACATCGTGTTTTCTAATTCTGGCACCTATACATTGTACAATATTTTGCGATAGTAAACCAGAGAGAGGTGTTAAGGAGCACAGAATCTCTGTGATTGCATTACACAAAGTAGACATGGAGACAAATGCAATATTTAAAGCTCTTGGTATAAGGTCAAATATTTGTCTACCGGGCTACCAATAGGTACAATGAAATTTCCCCTGTTTGTGACAGAGAAAGACCTGGCCATCCACATAGTGTTCCTACGAAAGAGGTGGTCAAGGCAGTAAGGGAAATAATTCGAAGAAATCCTGTCCGAAAACACAAGATTTTATCTCGGGAAATGAAGGTAGCACCGAGAACCATTCGCATATTTTAAGAGATGACTTAGGACTTGCAGCCTATAAGTAACTTACTGGTCATTTCTTAACTGAAAAAGTAAAGATGACTAGGGTGGTTAAATCAAAACAACCACTGAAGCAGTACGCAAAGTGAGAAGGAAGAGAAAATATTACTACACGGATGAGATATCTTTTATAATTGAGCAACATTTCAATAAAGAAATGACCGTATTTGTGCTATGTGCTTGTGTATGTGTATAGTTCTCCAAATGAGTCGTCAGAGTGCAACTGGGCATTATCCGACTTCAGTGATGGTTTGTTGGGGTGTTAGCTATGAATTAGTGACTGAGCCACATTTTTGTGCAAAGGTAACCAAAACATCGGGACAAGTGTACCAAATGTTCACCAACACCATGTTCAATAACTAGATATGATCCTTCCAGCAAGACTCGGGACCAGATCATAAAGCTCGATCCTACTTTTGCTGTTTACATTTTACATAGTTACTATATTTACCTTTTCCTTATTACGGAACCCTCAGCTCCACTAGTTGACTCGCACTTGACTAATTTTTATTTACCATATTTCAATAGTTCACGACCGCGGGCCACGGAGTCAGATAGCAGATCAAATGTTATCTCAACTTTCTGAGCTGTTCAATTTTTATAGTGAAACTTTTTTACGTATACAATTTGTGGTCAAGCTTCATTACAGGGACTGAAAGAATTGATGTAGGCTAAGATATCACTGTTCGGTGTTCGGCTTCGGCCCATCATTCGCCTTAGCTGGCCTAACAGACTCAGTAGCTTCGCCCGCAGCTTCCTACCCGCGTAAAACCTTTTCCACGAAAACCATTATTATTTGGAATAAATATTAAAATTATGTATTGTACAGGCCACTGCCTGTAATTACAACTCACTAATTGTAATTACTACGTAGTCTCAATATTTAAATGTCTGCAGGGGCCAAATTTCATACAATTCAGTTCCACAGACCATATTACGTCTTGTATTCTGTACAATGTATATATGTACATATTACTCTATGTACGTAGTCTCTAGTTATTTTGCGCGAAGGAAAAATAAACAAACATACAGATTTTAGTATTTCTAACAATAACAGGGATAGAGTACCTAACTAAATTATAATAGTCCGTAAATATCTGTTTTTTTCGTTTACGGGGTGAAAGCCATCACCCCAGCGCCTCGACGCCCAGTCAGTCCCCTAAGGGACACCGACACCACCTTCACAAATGAGGTGGTCCCGCTCCACAGAACAACCCTGTCAACTTTGGGACTGTGTAATGGCGTGAGATTCCCATCCCCGCCCAAAAGCGCCTCCTCACTTGCTATTTTGCCCCCCCCCCCTTCTTATAAAAAAAATACAAATAGCGACTCCTGGGTTCAGTTGGCGCCGCCCAACGTGTCTCGGCTCACCCTAGGCTACTGAGCCCCACCGTCAGAACAAGGCTTAAATGATGGTGGGGACTGTACCTATCTATTTTATTTCCTTGCATTTCAATCTTAAAAAAAAGTTCAAAAATAAAAGTTTCCTTGCTTTAAGGTTTCATAATCTCGCTCTCTTCAAATTCTATGATAAATATTGGTCGGTTATATGGCTCGGAACCTACGTATGCTATAAAAACATAATTTCTACATTGTCATGGTTGGGTATTTAGTAGCCCAAGGCAAAACCAGACACACTGGGCGAAGCCAATTGAATCGTCGCGGTCAGGGCGGTAGCAGGTATACTTTATAAGAGGAGGGTACAAAATCACAGGGAAAAAGAAGCGAGGATGACTGTTCTGTGGTGTGGTGGTCTGCAGGACGGGCTCCGTGTGGAGGTTGTGTCTGTCACTTTTGAGGAAATGACTATCCGTCAAGGTCCCCTGGTACTTAAGCTGGAACACTGCGTGAACTACATCATCGCACCACACTCAGGACTACGCGTAAACTTGTTTCCCTGTTTGCCATAGAAATGGTTTAGTGTGAGTTGGACATCTACAAAATGCGACTGAAAACGCGTTTGTCATTTAGGAGCCCCTTTAGATAAAAAATGTATTATATTTTGGAAGTGAGAGTTGGGTATGTCAGAAACGGCATGAAACTAGAATTACCGCGGCCGAGATGAGGTCATTGCGAATATGTGGCGTAACCCTTGCCGACCGCGTTCGTAATAAAAAAGTGAGAGAGAGATTAGGAATGAATGAAAGTATCGGTTTTAAAGTGTGAAAGGGCATGCTCCGTTGGTTCAGACATGTAGAAAGAATGATGGATGTGCGATTAACGAAACAGATATACAATGCGAATGTAGAAGGATGTAGGTACCGGAGAAGACCCAGACTATACCACGATCAAATTGGTCGGGTACTGTCCGAAGGTGGTGTTCGGAGTCTTCGCAACTGGCGTGTTTGTATGAAGAGAGTTATCAAAGTGGAGGAGGCAAGGCAGGTATGTAAGGATCGGGACATGTGGCGCTTCGTTCTCTCTATCTACCCCGTTAGGGAACTGGCGTGATGATGTGTTGTTGTTGTATCTTTTTTAATATTTGTTATAACGGCAGAAAAAATACATTAGCTGTGAAAATTTCAACGGTCTATCACGGTTCATTAGATACTGCCTTGTGAAAGGCAGGCGGACAGTCGGGCAACCGGAATTCGGATTCTTTGTAATAGATTTCTGTTTTTACCCTTTGAGTACGGAACCTCAAAAAGTTATGGGGATTGGAAGTGATCGTCAAGGTGTGGAGCCTACAGCAAATTGTATTCATATTATTTATTATTTTGAGTGTTAGGGCAACACACGTAGTGTGTTCAAGAACTATCGCGAATTTTGTGTATCTTCAAAAAAAATTTATTTATTCATTTCGTCTATATTATCTATTTCGTCCTCTTCAAAGTAGTACCCCTGGGGATTTTATACACTTGTGCCAACGTTTTTATCAATCTTCAAAGCACAACAAAAATCACTTTTTTGTATCTTGTTCAGCTCCTCCTTCGATGCAGTCTTTATCTCGTCAATCGTGGCGTAGCGTCGTCCTTTTATGGGCCTCTTTAGTTTCGGGGCAAGAAAAGTCACAGGAGGCCAGATCTGGGGAATACGGTGGCTGCGGTATCATTAGTGTGTTGTTTTCGGCCAAGAAGTCGCGTACAAACAGCGACGTGTGAGCAATTTTGGTACACACTTTGCGGCGATCCGTGTCATGCCCTAATTATCGATTAAAACCGAATAGCACGAGCCACTCGATATATATGGTCCTCGGTAATTTCTCTAACGGTGATTCGACGATTGGCCAATACCATTTTCTTCCTCAACTTTTTCGTCTGTTGTTGAACTACTCGGGCACCCGGCACACTCTTCGTCGTTCACATCTTCTCGGCCTTCTGAAAACATTATGTACCACCGATAAACGTCGCTTTTGGCCAAAGTAGCTTTTCCGTATGCCACAGTCAACATTCGGAATACATCCGCGCACTTAATTTCGTTTTTCACACAAAATTAGATACGGGCTCTTTGTTCCGTTTTTATGAATAGGTAAAAATCGAAGACGAACCAAAACAAGTGCAAGCGAAGCAGCTGTCAACAATTAACCGAACATTCACACTGGCCTAACTTGTCAGCATAAGTGACATGTACCAACATAACGCGACAAAACATCAAAATTCGAACATACGTAACCCGCGAAAATTCTAAATTCGCGATACTTTTTGAACACATCTCTACACTGTTGGAACCTGTTAGGACTTGTAGATTTTTCTTTAAAATGAGCAGGGGAGCTGTAAAACTATTTTTATGTCAATAAAAGTATTACCACTACGTGATCCAGCACTGTGCCTCATATAATATTTTAGTAGCTACGATATATTTTCGTTTCGTTATAGATGTTTAGATCAATCATAAAAATAAATATGTACCCAAAACTATGGATTGTGTCTATTTATAAATACTTACTTAGTCCTCGTATAAACCGCACAAAGTACGTATCCGTAGTCCTGCTCTTGTACGCAATTTACTACAAGTTTGAGGTTGTGCCATACTGGATTGCTACCTCTCCCGGGCGAGTTTCCCATGCGGATGGTACGTAAGGCCAGTTTTACTTGTTTGAATTTGATCTTCCGTAATTATAGTTATGTTAATTCATTCATTTATTCCTCAGCTGCCAGTAGTCATTTTCTCTGGATGGACATCTCTCTGCATCTGTCGCGGGGCATTAGGTATTTATGTAAAATATATGAATAAAACTATACGGTCTGTTTATTTAGATTTAATGTAATAAGTGACATGCGATAAAACTTAACAAATCTATACATTAATAGAATAATTTAAAAATCTGATTATCACACCAACAACAGATTGTAAACGGTTTGCAGATTGCAAGTAACCATTTACACAATAATTCGCCATTAAGATAATAATTAATAATGATATTTCGACTTATTAAGAGTCTTGAGCCCCTTTTTTAAAGAATAATTTCGTCAAAGGGGACGAAATGTAAAGGGATTAATTGCGTACCTTTTCACAATGAAAACGAACTGATGAAGCGCGCGGTATCTGATTTAAATAATTATTTTATATTTGCATTACGTGGAATTGTTCTAATAAGTATTTTGGTGTCGATCTTCTCATTTTTAAAGGTTTACTTAATCCTATAATCATTTTTCATCCTAAATATATAAAATATATAATCAGTAACTCTTTATATGTTTACTTAATTTATTGTATGCCACATTTGGTATAAATACAATAGGGGTAATATATAAAGAAGGGATGCCATAGGCAGTTAGTTATATGACGGCGTGTGGCCAGCCGTCTTCGTAAATAGAAAAAATAGATGAGAACGTATTTCTATGTTTGTCTAATGTATGCGAAATGAGTGAAAAAGAGAGATAGTGAGTGAACAACACGTGCTGTCCCTTTTTACTAAGACAGCCGCGTTTTATACTGGCTTCCTCTTCTCTGTCTATATTACCTCTATGATAAAGACACTAGCTGGGGCCCCTGGTCTGTCCCATACAAATTCCTGGCTACAGTCTTATTTCCAGATGTAAAGCACAGGAACTAATGCTGTAGTTAGGTGTTGTCAGCCTGAATGGGAATTAGCAGAGCTTCGACAAATCTTTGGCAGTCAGTCAGTAACTAAATAATAAATACTTCTCATATCATCCATCGTATTGCTCCGACCCGCTTTGGATATTTATCACATTACGACATGAATTACTTTACTATTCAGTTTATATATTGTAACTTATAACACTATGAGTTGCAGTATTGAATGTTTATAACTAGTAAACGATATCCGTTGCCGTCGAGCAAACGTGCATCGAACGCCGAGCGCCGCGCGAAGAGTTTCCATCGACATGTGACGAGGGATGCAAGTTGAGCAACCAGCCAACGCCACCAGCGGTGAGCGACGCGCGGCATGCAGCGAGCGGCGAGCGTCGCTTGGCACGCCACCAGCGGCGAGCGACGTTCGGCACGCCACAAGCGGCAAGCGACACGCGGCATGACGCGATCGGCGAGCGGCGAGCATCTGGCAGTACGCCTCCAGCGGCGAGCGACGTTCGGCACACCATGAGCGACAAGCGACGCGCGGCATGCCGCGAGCGGCGAGCGTCGCGCGGCACGCCACCAGCGGCGAGCGACGTTCGGCACGCCACAAGCGGCAAGCGACACGCGGCATGACGGGAGCGGCGAGTTACAAGTGGCGAGCGACGAGTATGTCCATGAATCCTCATGAGTATATCGTCATCAGGATCATCTACGAGGAAGAGCACACAGTTATACTCGGGATGAAATAACTGTATGTGTCAGCTCCGACACGCGACCGGAGTTTACTCCTTAAGAATGAAAATTAAAGAAAAGAAAGAAAGAAATCTGCTCAATCGCTGTTTCACTCGATTTATATCTATATTTTCTTTTTTTTAGTATCTGTAAATTAGCGCTTCGAAACGTTCCTTAAGGATTACATTCTAATAAATGATTATATCGACCAAAAAAATTATGCGCGTTTCGTACCTCCTCCAGCGATAGAGGGTTCGACTTCATTTTCGCGTCGAGGCTTCGATACCGCTCTGAAACATAAGATGCATGGTAAAGTTAATACATTCTACTACGGCGGCCAACTCTATGTCTTGCCCTACTTATAGGTATTATGTGTACGATAAAATACTGATGCTCCTAAGATATATAGATATCTAAGCATTTTTGTAGGATCAAGACGGCAATCCGACATAACCGGAGAGGAATCATGTTTACTGGGCTCTCCAAGGTCTCCTGTGAATGGTCTATTATGTAGCACTTCCCATTACTCGACTCCGAATTGTTACCTTGTCAAAATTTTTAAAATCCTAGCAAACATTCTTGATTCGAAATATCATCTATCCAATTGTGTAGATCAGTGGTAGTGATCATACGCGCGCCTGTGCATGCACGATCGTGTGCATGTGATATAAATCCGTGATATACGATAGGGTACCGTGCGCCAGATGAACCTGTGCTAGCGCCCGCTAATGTCAGAACCTCACCGCGTGCGTGTACATAAATACGTACCGGGTTCAACGGTGTGCCAGATGCAATCGCACCAATGCCAATTGAGTCGAGTGGTGCCAGATCATCCCAACGAACGTGAACGTCTGCGTGTACGTGCAAGTGTGCGTGTAGTATTACATAGTCATGGTACCATGCGCCAGATGCAGGCGCGCCAGCGCCACAGTTGCTTCTATCGGTGCGAGGTGGTGGCCGCGTGCGTGCCGCAGCACGATACACTCGAGCACCTTGTTGGACGCGCTCACGCCGCATGCCCACAGCAGCGCGCGCAGGCTGTACGCGCTGAGTTGTCCGCAGCCCGCTCGTGAGGCACGCATTATCGCCGCCTGCAACATAACACATCAGGTATATTGTTCCATAAGCGGATACTGATGATAATGTCCGCTATTCCGTTCGATACAAATATCGTTAAATATGCGGCGTGTTGCTTCCCTTCACATACATATAATTATAATTAAATTGCACTCACAAACTGCAAGAAATGCGATAACATAGCCAAGTGGCAAAGCCGTTATGTTTGTACTAATAGTAACAATCAGTACATTCCCAGTCGTGCCTAGTGGATTTGACTTTAAATGAGCGGTAAACGATTAAAGCTACTAAAAGTGCAAATTCAAAAGCATACCTTCCAAAAGGCGAGCAGCGCTAGCAGCGGTGGCAACTCCCGCAGTAGTAGCCGGCCACTCACGGCGGGGTCGCGTAGCGCCACCAGCGCTCGGCACAGCTCGTGCGACGGCGGCGCCGGCAACAGCGCCCGCCAGCCGCGCCTCAGCAACTCGCGTAACTCTGACGCGTCCACCTGCAACACACGCGCACCTAACCTCTGATCTTAATTATAACTGGATAGCTGGTAATTTAATAGTGAGAGCACGTAAGACGTAGCACCTGAATTGTAACTAAAATATATAGGCTAACACATAAGTAATATAACAACAATAGTATATTACATTGTGATCAATAAATCAAATAAATCATAAGCGTTTGCTATTTGTAGTAGATATAACTTACAATTTAGTTACTTCATCAATATACTGATGTGCTAATTACTCCCAGTCTCATCCCGTATATTCAAATTCTACACGTGTGTCAGCTATCCAGTCACTCAGTGGCTACACCCTGTTGAGGTAAAACGTTACATGACCCTACGCCACTTACCTCCTCGGTCCGGTCAACGCGCTGAAGCTTCTCGATGGCCCTGCGTATCCGCTCCTGCAACGCCATTTCTGCTATTAACCTGCTACTTATTCAATCAAAATCAAAATATTTTGTTCAAATAGGATTTTGCATATCTCTTTTTAATCGTCGTTATTTCACTACTACCGGTTTAACCCTAACCCCGAGCTGAGAAGAACCGGCGAAGAATCAGCGGGACTGATTACTTGAGGTAATACATACACAAGTTACATTGCATTTCATTCTAATTGCATTTTATTATGACAATACTGTAACACCTGGAGGGAGAGTTTTATTCCCAAGGTTTATTTACCACGATATGAATTTAAGGGGCTGGTCATGGTTTTTCCATGTTATATTTGTATACATTATAGCAGTATTTTTAGTTATATTTGTATATATAGTTACGAAATTAATATATATTAATTATGAAGATATTTAACATCTTGAATACGTTTTCTTATGTTGGCGCGGGGAAACGCATTTACGCTCCTTCATCGGCCCTGTGTGGGGTCCAGTGGTGTGTGGGACTCGCAGCACATGATAATGCCTAATACCCGCAAAAACCACCGCGAGTGCCATCAGTGCCGCCCTTGGTGAGATGCCCCGGAACAACAAATCTTCGGGGCACCTCGACTCCTAGTCTTCCCCCTAAAGGACCAATTCCACCTCCATCCACCAGACAACCCCAACTTTGGGACAGTGTAATGAGGTCCTGTTTGTAGGTCCCCATCCTCGCCGCTTGCCCCGTGCGCCAAAGTGCCACCTCCTATTGCTCTTAGGTCCCCTCTTCTTATAAGAGGGGTACCGAGAACGATTCCTCCTTCTGATTTTTAAGCCCCCTTTCCTTATAAGAGGGGTGCAAAGATTCCCTCGGTACAATTCGCCTGGGTTCACCTCTGGCTACTACGCCCCACCGCCACGACAAGGCTTGAACCATGGTGGGGAACAAATTGTATACCTACCCGAAACACGATTAACTTAATTTTGAACGATAAAAGAAAATCGTGAAAACAGGTCTTCGCAAAACGTAAATATCTTTTTTTTTAATTGTAGGAACTTAAAAATATTCTATAAATATGAAACAAAACAAACTTTACCAATTCCATGCAATCCCTAAAATTCTCTGGTCGGATTTTTTTTTTCAAAATTTATGTTCATTTAAAATAATGTTGAGATAATTCTCGTGGGTCTCGGTGGGGGGAAAGGAGGGCAGCACATCGGTGTAGTAGTTATGTGGATGTTCATGGGCGTCGGTAGTCGTGAAGAGGCTCCGATCTGTCGTTTACTCCGTATTCTATAAGAAGCTCACCGGCAGCGGGAACGCCTCGTCCTTGAACTCAGCGGCGATGTCGCGCACGATGGCGTTGTCGTCGTTCACCTCCCTGTACATTTATCTCCATTTTTACGTACGCCCATAAACAACTGCAAATACTAGAATGTCTTCGTAAATTCGACCA
Organism: Eumaeus atala; assembly: GCA_017140195.1. NCBI lineage: Eukaryota > Metazoa > Arthropoda > Insecta > Lepidoptera > Lycaenidae > Eumaeus > Eumaeus atala. Next base: position 1,399,612 of record JAFELO010000125.1, read on the forward strand.
CGGCGGCCATCTCTACAGTGACAAGTCAACTGCGCAGGACAGATTATAGTGCACAAGTATGTGCACACGTACAAGTGCACGCCCTGTTCCCTCATTCTCCTATTCCGATGGGAAGGCAATCCGGCATGACCGGAGAGTAATGTGGCGCAGGTCAAACGACCAAACGTGCTCCGAGGCACGGGGATGTAACGTGGCTAACTTACTGACTTCGGACTGATATTTGAAATTGGAGCTATTATACACAACCTCAGGGCCCCACGATTGTGGCTGAGCCTGACTTATCACTAGACCAGGAAACAACAAACAGATGCCCATAAACAACTGCAAAGACTACAATATCTTCTTATTTTCGGCTGCGGCACCCATCTCCATAGAGACTAGCCACATTGTTTAGGACAATAGTTCTTACTGTAACAGTAATTTAGGTCTTTGCTCGGGCACTGAATATTAAATTGGCGTCTATTATCAGTGGTGGATAGCAGCATATGCGTGTTTGTGAGTGTGTGTATCTATGTGCGTTGGCGTAGTTTTTCACCTTAGTGGCACACTCACCACACGTCAGCGAGCCCGTCAGTAAGGATGCGCAGCAGAAAGGCGCCTTCCACGTGCGGTCGGTTGATGTACGGCACCACGAGGTACTGGCCCGGCGGCAGAGTGAAGAACGTGACAACCTCGCGCGCACGAGACTCGTGCGTCACGTCCAGGGGGCGCTGAAAATAAAGTGTCAACACTTTAAACTCATCAATTGCATGTAGCCGACATGACCGTTGGTACCTCTGGCTCATATAATACTGCCATAAAATTTTTACGACTTTTGATGTTCACTGTACCTAACTATTTCTGTTGTCGTACATACCAGGTCCCTTAGCGCCTCGTTAGCGAGCGCGGCGCGGCGCGGCGCAGCCGGCGGCAGTTCGTATACCGCGAAACCAATAGCGCGCAGACGCGTGGCAGCGCCGGGCGAGTAGCGCTGCGTAAGCGAGAGCACCGCGTGCACGGCGCCGCCGGCAGGCACCGCCACGCGGAACTGCGGGTTGGCGGCGGCGGTGGAGCTG
>JAFELO010000125.1:1400819-1422136 GCA_017140195.1 Eumaeus atala
CACGGCCCGCCAGGGCCGCCGCGCCCGCAGCGCCGGCTCGCGCAGCCAGTCATCCGGCCCCACATGCACCAGCTCCAGCCGGGAGAATCGCAGCACGAACTCGCCAAATGACATCCTGTAAGAGAATTACAAGAATCTGTTAGTGATGTTGCTGCATTGCACCCACCATGGAATTCTTGTGTGTTAGCTTTTCTTGGCTAATTGTTATGATAGATAATACCATTTTAAAAATAAATAACTAAATAAAATAAAGTACATTTATTTGTGCGAGTAGTGCATATTAATATAGAGAAATAAAAAAAATACAATTAAAATTCAAAATAAAGTGAAACAACTCATTTTACCCACATAAAGGTACGACCTCAGTTTAAGTTAGCAGCTACACTAACACTGATTTTCAGGCCTACCATATGGATCTTTTCCTTCTCGTTCCAGCGGCGAACAAAAATACAAATAGAAAGTCGCAAATACAAATTAACAAAGACTATACTATACATAATATAACATATATTCACACTACATACAGGACCTATTACGCGTTACATATATAATATAACATATATTCACACTACATACAGGACCTATTACGCGTTACATATATAATATTTCAAAATATTGAATACATGTGAATATGTACATATAACGTACTCGCGCACAAAGTAAACATAAGTAAATAATAAAGGACTTTTTCATTTTAAAGTAATTAATAAAAAAGTAAATAAAAAAAGTAAGCTAAATATTGATAAGATTAAAAAGTTAAGCATCAGTTTGAATACGTAATAAATATTGTTTATAATGAACCTTAAAGTTATCTTTGGTACGATGGTCACGGACCGGAGGTGGGTGATTATTCCAACAATTAGTTGCTGCATATTTCAAACAGCCCCTAATTGCTGCCGTGAGATGTAGGGGCATGCACAATATACAAGGAGTGGCTCTCGTGCGATGTGTGGTGTTCGTATCTCGTCCAATCCAGCTTCTCATATAGGTAATGGGCATACCATGCTTGATAATGCCAAATAACATGGTCGCAAGATGTAGCTGTACGATTCTCCATTTTTAGTAAAGATTTTTAGTATAATAACAATGATTACAATACATTGTTGTTGTTGTAATAGTAGGTTAAGCCGAATGTAATGCAATATTCTTCCGTGAAAACAATATTTTTAGGCATCGGTAGAAATAAATAATAAAAGAACGCGGTACGCACCAAAATGCACCAGGCTCGGCTCGACACTCGAGCAGCTCCTGGTCGGCCTCACTGAGTCCCCGCCATCCGCCCGCACGGCCCAGCTGCGGTGCCGTGCGAACCCGCTGCGCTGCCGCACCTGCCGCTCGCAGCCGCACCAGCGCGCCCTCGTCCTCCGCCTCCCGCACTCGCGCTAATCCCGTCACACAGTACGCTTGCCCGGGGATAGGCGAGTCACGTTTAACACTAGTACCGAATTTGTCCTGGTAAAGCCAAGGGAATGGGTTTATTCATGCGGTATATGTACGTAAGGCAGAGGCGCATCCAACGAAAATTGCTCATCCCGACTGAATAATGTCAACTTCAACATTGCCCCACGTTATCCCATGCCCAATTCTATCCCAAAGGGAACCGTTCATTGTTACGGGATGAAAAGTTTTTCTTTATGTTATTCCATAATATGGCAATATGAAAAATCATCTATATCTGCGATTACTTTATTTTAATTCACCTAGTAAATTTTGTCTGAAAGAATAATCAACGAACATGATAACTTTCGTATTTAATGCTAAATAGTATTTTAGAAATGGTGGACACGTATGCGCATACTCCATATTTAACATAATCTATATTTTATTTAGGAAGCGAGGCACTTATCGTTCAAGGCGTCAATAACGAAGTAGAGTATAGGCTATCTATTGTATAGAGGTCAGAGTATCCCTGGCGAAAATTGGCGCCGCGCGGCTTCTAATTGTATAGTACTGAATACTACTATACTAATGTACTGTTTGCTACTGAAACTGTTACCGGTCTAACAATGGCGACGAGTAGCGTGGCGCGCGGTAGCGCGGCGTGCAGCACTCGCAGTAGCAGCGCGCGCGGCTGGCGCGGCGGACTAAAGCTCTGCAGCACGCCTCCAGAGAGAGCCTGTAGTGCTGTGGCCACACCGCCGCCGCTGCCGCGCAGCGCTGCGTACGACCCGTGCAGTCTACGGATCAGGCACATACATTAATACTATTTTATAATATCTGTGGACTTATCGCACTGCACTAGCCTAACCCTGTGTTAAGTACCGGATATGTGTATATATGATAGTCGATCATTATTTAATTTTATTTCTCATTATTATTTTGCAATTCCTATAAATAACTCATTAGGAAAACGTTCATACTTAGCGTAGGCTTTCTCCAGCAGTGGCAGTGTGAAGTCGTCGCTACCGCGGCCGGGGCGGCTCGGCAGCCGGTCGTCCACGCACACCTCGCGCCACTCGCCGAACACCCAGAAGCGAAACCTGCCAGCAACTTACTCATAAGTTAATATTATTAAGATAAGAATTTACAAGGAGTATTAAGAACTAAAAGTAATATTTCAGTTTATATTACTGATTTGTATAGAAGTGGATGCAAGGCAACGCCATGATAGTTGACACCGCTCGCAACAGCACTGACGTGCGTGCTCTTCGGTAACACTGATCGCTGAAGCTTGACTTGAGCGCGTTAAAGTAAAATTTAATTGTTTGGTTAGTATACACTTACATCATACCCGACAACTCTCTTACCCATATTATTGAAATTATTGCATATGTATTATCTTCATTTAGACATAGTTGGCTTAGCGCCCAACTATTGCAGTAAAGTGAACGTTCCAAAATCTTGGATGGCTTGTGAGTTTAGCTAGATATGGTACCTAGAATTTAAGCTTTTGACTGGGGGAAGATTTATGTCCATAAGCATAAAAGAGGGCGACGTACATGAACCGTCCGGTGTATCCGACGCGAAAGCTCTGGGGCGGCACCGCGCGCGCCAACAGTCGCGGCGTGAGGGAGAGCGCCGCTGCCGCCGCGGCTATCGCTGCGTCGCCGTACGCACTTGAGTCTGCGTCCCATCTGCAAATACCAAAGCCAATTGTAGAGTGTTAAGTGTCGTATGTCCAATGACAACTGCGAAGACTGCGAATCCAGAGGAGGAACTACGAGTCTGGTAGGACAAATCGTAACTTCAATCGATATAACCAGTAGTTTGTATATTGCTATCGGGCTCTCATCGCCCCCTTACCTACATAATAATGGCGTAAAGACACAGAGATGCTGGCTTGTGTACGGTTTGTGAGCTTTCAGTTGCTCATTAGGGGTATGGGGAAAGGTGAGCAACACTTCTGCGCAAAATTTAGTTTTCATGGGCATTGGAAGTCACCAAAACGCTTTGAAAAGTATGTATACTTAAAGTTGTTACTACAAACGCTCATTTCGGGATGCATCTCTCACATCTGCTGCTGAAGGCGCTCGGTGATCCTATCGATCCCAAACCCAGCACTCATAACAATCTCATAAAGCTGTATTCGGCTTCGGTCAACAGCACAGCGGTTCTCTTCAACAGCGTACTTTCCGGACTAAATACGAAAATACTCAGCCCCTTGTGCTATAAACATATCCTTTACTAAGGTTACGCTCTCCTCAATATATCTGACCCGTCACTGAGTTGACAAATCGTACGTACATATCTAGTAGCAATTAAAAACTCCTTTGAGGGTCATGCTCTTCCATGTGAAATGTCAGAATCTGCCACGTCCTTAACCTATTCGCAAGCAGGTATAGGCACCCACCTTGTCGATGCTCGCTCGTCTACCGGTTCCGGCTGCTGATCGGCTGTTTCCAACGTCTCATCTCCCAGAAACCGGGGCCTCGGGCATATCTCCTAAAGGACATCATACAGTACATATTTTAATGATCAATATTGGAGTCTCGGGTCGATATTTGTTGTTTTCGTATATTTACGCGAATGTTATTCATTGTTGTGTCTCTTTAACGGATTTTATTCAAATGGCTTCAAATGCCACGCCCATATCTCAAAAATGGACTGAAACCGGCCACATTTGAGAAAATACCGCTTGTACTACCATACATGAAGGGAGTCACTGATGAGATTGGCTAGATCCTGGAGCGTGCTTCTAGTAAAACTTTCTTCAAGCCGCCAAAAAAGATAAGTCTGTTCTTACCACCGGTAAAGCCTCGGATGTAGATGCAGGAGTATACAAACTCGATTGCGACTGCGGGCTTTCATACATAGGTCAAAGAGATCGATAAGAACACGCGTTAAAGAACATATTGCAGATGTTAAACATCGTCGTTCTACTAAGTCTGCAGTTTGTCAACATGTACAAGATAACGCCCGCCATTATATTAGACTTCACAGACGTCAAAGCCTCGCGATTCCGTCCAAGGATGATTCGTGAGGCGTATGAAATTAGAAAGCATCCAAATTTCAACAGAGAGGATGGTTGGGTCTAACCACCTGCTTGGGATCCGGTGATACATATAATTAAGTCAAAAACAAAAAATGTCTCATCCCATCTGCAAGACACAATAAGCTCGTTTTGTATGAATCGGACTAGTCAATTGGATCAAGGCAAAATTTCCGTTCAGCACTTAATTTTCGTTCCTTTTCAGCTTATTTACGTATTGTATTTATTCATTTGAATATATATTAATTTTTTAACAACTTATTAACTATAAATATTAAGTTTATAGTTTATATCTGTATACATATTAAAGTATTATATTCCCATCCATTTATTATTTATAACTCAAACGTATTTTTACATTTATTTGTACAACATGACAGCACAAGAATTTTGGCATATTCGTTCATGTCAGTGATTCTGTCTCATTCCACAAGAAAATCTGAAGAAACGCGATAAAATCCGTTAAAGAGACGCAACAATAGGTATTTTGACCCTGATACACTCGGCAAATAAAGTAAAGTGTGTTTATTTCAATATAATAGTTGAAATACTAAAATGCGTCGTTACTATGAGACGTTGCCAAATGTGCGCAAGAGATGATACACAGCAAAACGTTTCGTTCCTTTTCTTCCCCAAATTTTGCACGACCCACAGAGGCGGAAAATTGACAAAAATAGACATAAACCAAAATACCAATAAATCTTAGTTTTTTATATTGTTTAAACATTTGTAATGGTGTCTCTTGCCTATTAATGCAAAACTACTAACTAGGTTTGTTTACTTAAGTAATTTGAATAATAATAATAATTATGTTGTCCTAGCCGAATTTTCGGCTACAGCAGCCGTCTCTATTGAGTGCACTCTATATTCCTTCATTCTCCTATTCAGATGGGACCGCAATGCGACACGACCGGAGAGAAATCAGGTGCAGGACTGACGGCTTATTGTACTCTCCGAGGCACGCCGCCAACTTCCTAACACGTTCGGAGTTATTCTTAGAATTTGAAAAATCCTTATGGCACTTTTTGTATAGTCCGACCCGGGATTCGAACCCGGGACCTCACGTCTGTGGCTGAACATGCTTACCACGAGACCACGAGGCAGTTAAATTAAAATTAAAATTAAAATTTAACATGAATGTGCTAACAAATAATTGGAAAAGAAAATTTCTATTTATTTTATTCCCTTTTGTCTCATCATAAATTTCATAAATATAATACTTTGTTACTATTCTACTAAAATTCTGAAATTAAACTAGTTTATTGGTTATAATCATAAATTTTACAAGGAATTTTAATCAATTAGACTTAACTCTAAAGCAGAAAAAAAAATCTTCTTTAGGATTAATTTTCATCCCGTTATAAATGGGTCAGACCATACCATCAGTCTTAGGTACGTATCTTGCATTGCCATCTTTCTAGGAAATTTTCTGGAAAATTGTTCTGTATATTTTCTGACGTCTTTATTGCGACTTTCTTGCGCGTCTTCGCTCAGTAATCCTATGGTTATACCCATATTTTCTATTATTTGTTGACAATGAATCAATATTTTGTGTAAACTAGTGGGCATATTTTAATATGGATAGTTCGTTATAAATAGGGAAGCAGTTTCATGGCAGAATTGTTGGAACTTTTCTGCATCGATTCTGTGGCCACGGGGCAAAAGTTTTAATGTCGTGTGCAATGTGTAAAATATTTATATTCACAGCAGTGATTTGAGATACTTCACCAGTATGTCGAAATATCACACGTGCAGTATTGCCGTCTGTAGTTGTACCTCCTACTTGTCTCGGCGTGTCTATATGTAGGCCCAGATTTTCCTTAAATTCCTATTGAAAAAAACAAACTAGTTTTTTTTTCAGCAGCAACGATTTGCTTATAACTTTCACCTACTCCTTGCAACTTGGAAAGTTTTAAATTATATCCAAGATGTAATATGCATTCTGCAAATCGTATCCACGCATGCAGAGAGGAAATACCATAATCAAAATTTTCTGCGATTGTAGGTTTTTTTTAACAAATATTCAATTTATTTAATTCTTTTGATTTTGAACCACAAAGATTGCTGAAGTAAAGTTACTTAGAGCATTCATCGTTTCACCGCTCATCATTGTTGATTTCAAGGCAAGTTTCATACGCCATAGTTAATTTTCGGTTGGTAATAGATAACCCTTGATCTCGGGGATAGCTCGTATGTGGTTCAGAAACCGATTTGTTAGTTGTGCCTATAGAGATATCTTTTATTAATTTCGATTTCGTGACTTCACCACTCGCACAGTATTCCATTTGTGCTGCATAAGCTAATTCAGCAGGTTTCAAATGTTTTGGAGTTTTCTCAGTTCTTCTGCGTTTCGTACGCTCAGCACAATCTTAAAAGTCTTTAACAGGACGACCGCCAGATCAACTGCTCCTTTTTCAAGCTTTGCTCGTTATTGGGAACATAATATACGTATCAAACCAAGCTTTGTTTGAGATAACACAACAATCAAAGTTTTTGTGAGATTCCTGAAGCTTTTGTTTATACGCGTAATCATTTCAGATAAAGCACTCTTAACGTTCCCTTCACCCTCAAAGCATTCTCTACATTCTTTACTTTTTTTACCACTAATGCATCGTCTCTGCATCCTATTTTGGGCTACACTTTTGATAATATCCAACAGAGTCATACGGCTAATAAAAATTTCCTCGCTATCGGATCCTAGAAAAAAAAAACTATCTACATAATATAATAGTGTCATATGAGACTAGCAACTTTTGCTTATAGCAGCAAGCAATTATAACATTTATTATATGTGAATATTAAAATAAACCAACAAAAAATGTCAATAAGTAAAAAAATAAGCTAATACTTTATCATATAAATGCAAATTTTGTTAAGAGATCGGTCGCCTTTAAAAGTAACTTTTACTATTTAATGAATTAACACAGCGTATGACAGTTATTATTTCAGACAGGAAGCGGAAGGAAATTTCACTTTTAATCATTGAGGAGTGTTTTTCGAAAAAAATTGTGCAAATTCTCCTACAGAAATGGGCTGATCATAGTTTTTCGATGTTATATTTGTATACATTATAGCAGTATTTTTAGTTATTTTTGTATATATAGTAACGAAATTAATATTTGTTAATTATGAAGATGTATGATTAACGTTTTATATACAATTAACTTACTTTTGTACAGTAAACAAAATCGTGAGGACGGGTCTTCGCAAACCGTAAAATACTCGTATCTTTTTAAAATTATAGAAATCAAAAAGTCTAAATGTTCTGTAAATATGAAACAAAACAAACTTTACCTATTCCATGAAATGCTTTTTATTTTCTTGTACTTTTCATTCATTAGTTCTAAAATACACCTTGTCACTAACGGATTTTGATTTCAAGGAAAAAAAAATTTGCTATCCTTTGCAAATTCCGTGCGCCCGGCAGTGTGTCGGCCAGACCGTCATGTGTGTCGGACCTGTGTCGCTTATGCCGCCAATTTTACGATCAGAACGCGTAATTAATAAAAATAATGTTCTTGTGGTAATGTACTTAGCGGTGAATGATACTTACAGACTGATGAAAAAGAGGTAGTGCCTACTGCAAACTATCAGCCGCGCGCGAGCCCGTGCGCTGCTGGCGGGTTTTTATACTAATGATTCATAGGCTGTGCTATAGTGTTCAACATCTGTACCTGCGAGGTAACCAGTGTCATCTACGACAGTTCGCGCACAAATTGTAACGGCGACATCTGCGCACGTATGTAGTATGTACCTAAAGTGGAATATACGTAAATTTATTTAACATTTTCTGAGGACCAAAGGCAACGGGTTGTCTTAGCTTATTTCATACATATGATATAAGATAAGACAAGGACATTTAAATCATAAACGTTTTCTTTACTAGATCTCAACACTTTATGCTTCCAGGCAAGAATTACTCATTTAAATACAATCGCCATTAACAAGCACTCTTATTTTCTAATAAACAACACAAATGTTCTTATGCAGTAGTCTAGTGTCCATATCAATTACAAACAAGTACTTATTGAACACTTATATCCCGAAAACAATTATATATCGATTAAATATTTCCACATCAAATTATATACAATTACACAATATTGATTTCTTACAAAATGAATAAAGAGGTAACCAATTATCATAATTACAAATAGTAAATTTATACATATTATGTGCAAGCGCTAGAGTTCAAAAATTGTACATTATAAATTTGGAATGATGTTAAAATTAAATATAATTACCAAGATATAATTAGCAAGAACATACATTGCGAAAACGCCAATATATCAACTAAAAGTCACAAAAAAATTTTGCTCTTTTTTATTTATTAATTCATATACATTATATTTTTTTTATAAACTAAGGTGTAATCATAAACTCATTCAAGTTTTATCGCACGCCCTGCGCCTACAAAGATGTTCTATTATTCGTACATTTATTATATTAAAGTTAGCGCAATTCCTAATGCCTACACAACATTTATATATAAGGAAAATACCATTGCAACTAAACAAAAGTATAGTTAGTTGTTGTTTTTATTGAGTACCCTCAGTATTCAACAATAAAAACAACTTCCACTGCAAACAAAGGAGACGCTCATTTGCGTGTAAGTACAGTATGATTTTCATGATATTGATTTATGTTTAAATGAGATAGCATAAAAAACGAGTAGAAAAGTACTCAGATAATAATCATTATAATAATAATATCTGTGGACTTACATAACACGTTAGCCTAGTCCTGTGATAAGTACCGTACGGACTTGTGTTACAGGTACTACACAACGGAAATAGTTTTAAAATATATATTTAAGATTATTTTATTCTGGAAATACATGTATAGACATCCATGACCAAAGCGGGATTCGAACCCGCAACCTCTGCCGTAACACACAGACTAACCGCCACGTTATCCATTGAGCCACCAGATCGTCATAAGATGGCGAGTGAATTGCGGATCCACTAGGATTCGCTCGTGTTAAGGGCAATAGGTATTATCTATGAGTAAGGTAGGTAACGCAGGTAGCAAGACCGATCCCTTAAGGAGTGGGGGATGAGAATTTGAGCTGCATTTAGAAACATTTTTATTTTTTAGTTTATGCCACCTTTTATTAACATTTCTGCTGTATCCGAGCCCCGGTCGGTGGATTGGCTAATTGGTGACAGAAGGCCGCAGGCATCTGGAGTTTTGGGTAAATCGTTACTAGATGTTGACATCCGGACAAAAGGCCCGGTTTTGTTGTAGTTATGAAATTTCTCGTAATAAAACGTACTTTACTTCAACTTTCTGTTAAGACATCTGTATTTTAAAATCTGAGATTGGCTAAAGAGAAGACAAAAATTGAGAACAGTCCAAAAATCATGAGCCCTCGGGACAAATCCTGGCATATGATAACCCTATGGGTAGTGACGCGGTATGGGGGAGGCCCTTTTTGTACCATACAGGGCAGACGAGCAATCGGAGTCCTTTGACTACTACCGACGCCCGTAAACATCTACATTTTTATGATGGTTTTTGGTCACCAGCTACACAGCTGTGTCACTACGGCGCTGTCATGTGAGCGACAGGTCTCCCCGGTAGTGCCTCACCAATTCCGCTGCAATGCAGCACGGAACATTACAATCTAATAGTGGACGTCTGACTGATGATGATGAGTGTTTGCGTGAGAGGCACCGCTCTTCCGCGAGCGTGACACAATGGGTCGGCGGGTCGCGGCCCACTTCCCACGCCATTGAGTCGCGTATTGTTCGGTCCGCAGCATGCGCTGCACTAGCTACTGGAGGCTAGACAATACGCGCGTTTTGTAAGAGATAGTGCGATAACTGCATTGCAGAAGGATCGGGCTGGAGCAATGGGAACCTCTCGCGCGCAAGACGTCGCCGTCACGTGAGAGATGTGCTGTATGTGTTTTGTGCCTTTCAGGTGGTCCTATAAATACATGCCAACATTTTCTCATTATAAGGGGGCATACTTACATTATGAAGGGCGCAGTAATCGATGCCTGTTCTCGACTACTGTCATACAAATGCTCCACCCTCCTTTCGCGGTTGCGGTTTGTGAGCAGCCGGTGGCCCATTGAAGGGGGGAGCCCTTCAATGGGCCACCGGCTGCTCACAAACCGCACGAAACGTGACAGTATAGCGTGTACACACATCAAACACGCACACACTCGCGAGCCGCAGGTGCGTACGCGGTGGTCTACGTGCAGCAGTATCAAAGCCAGCACATATTTACACACGTGCCGCGCCGCGACTGTCATTTATTACGACCTTCCAGGTAACAGCCCATAAATAATATAACACTGACTCGACAAACAAATAAAACAGAAAAGATAAAGTGTGTGTTAAGTACACGCGTTAGAAGTTATACTCCTTTGGCGTGACAGGAGAAAGATTAAAATGCAATATAGCTAACTTCAGGGTGTTGGTTTTTCTTGACGGTGTGCACGCGCATCGTAGAGATTTCCTTACATTTTCCCCTAACGCGCCAAAAGAAGTATAACTTCCAAGAACCGAGTAATGTAAATTTTCTTCAAGTGTGCACACCTATTCCTTAAAGGCCGGCAACGCGTCTGTAAGACGCCTAGTCCTACGGATGTCTATGGGCGGCGGAAGTCTAAAAAAGGAACTTAAAAATGTACATGATTCCGAAGTGAAAGATGCGCAAGAGAAGTGGGGTTATGCCGCCACTACAAGAGAAGTCATCATCTGAGAAGTGAGCGAGAGGCACTTCCCCGGTCGTGCCAGCCCAGTTCCGCTGCAATGCAGCATGGCACTACCACTTACTAAACTACAAAGAACATGCTATATGGAGTATGTTATGAACTACACTCCATCATCCGATGAGGCGGCCGCCCCACACGACCGGAGAGAAATCAGACGCTGGACTGACAACTCTCCAAGGTTTGACTCTCCAAGATTGAAGTTGCATAACACCTCAAGACAGCAACATATAAAAGTACTGTTTACGCTAGTCGGAACAACTAAATAATTATAATTCTTCGGGTACTTTTAATACATCATGACATCAGGACGTCTGTCATCTCAGTTCGCCTGTGACCATGGTTGCTGTAAAGCTTCGGAACCTTCGGGCTAATTATATAAATAAACCGCGATAGAGTCCGTAAAAGTAGTCTTATTGTAATAAATAACATTCGCGTAAACTTAAGACATAAGTATTTATGCCAATCTAAACCGTATTTATAACAACTAGCAGTTACTTTTGAAAACACTCACGTGAGGTCGGCGCCACTGCACTCGCGCCGCCAGCCGCCGGTCGCCGAGGCTCGCGGGCGTCGCCGGGAACTCCGGGTCCTCCCACAGGGCCACCGCAGCACTCTCCGCGCCCTCGGGGCCCCACCTGCACGCACACAACGACGTCAAAGTACAACACACACGAACAATACTAAGAGGTACAGAAGAACGGATCCTTTCTACGACTACCGGCGCCCATGAACATCCACATAATTACTATGCCGATGCGTTATCCTCCTTCCCCCTCCCCCACCAGTGGGCCACCGACTACTCACAAACCGTACGAAACGCGTCACTGAAGATGTTATTTTACTGCGGTATTATGTGAGCGTGAGTTACTTACCCGCTCTTGCCGGCCCAATTCCGTTGCATAGGACCATCGCATAGTTTCGTGTCATGCCCGCAGGGGGCGTTATCTCCAGCGGATACAGTAGTGCCCATGCGTTCCGTGTCGGGCCGGGCTGGGAACCCGGTCCACAACATCAAGACACGGCGTCGTGGGGGCTGGTCACAGCGTAACCGGACAGTCCCCGAGGAGGTGAAGTCTGGCCTTTTCGCCGAGGCCAGGCCTGTCGCTGGAGTGGTCATGTTGCCTGCACATCCGGGAACCTCCACTAATAGCGGCTGAAGGCTCAAACCCAATTGGCGAGTCCAACATAGGTCTGGGGACCTACCCGGGTTCCGAGGTATCGTGCGTAAATGCATCCCTTCATCACCAAAGAAAAAAAAGGTTAGCCTTAACAAGACAAGTTAACCTACACAACACACACACACAATATTACTAGGGAGGATCTAAAAGTTCGTGGCCTAACCTACATGAAGCTATGACATCTTTTTAAATCTACCGTCATTTGTTAGTATGTCATATTGACTTATTGTGCGCAGTTTCATTCCGATAATGCACATTACAAATTTTCTTTGATTATTTGTTTCAAGCAATCTGACGCAATTTTCAATAATGGAGAAAATTGAACACCGTGCAGTCATTAAGTACCTCAATAAAAAAGGCCTGTCACCAAAAGACATTACAGTGTCAAGAAGTGGGTTAAGCTGAGTTTAAGCGCGGTCGTGAGAGCATTAAAGATGATCCTATCACGAAAGAAAATATCGATAAAATTTGTGATCTCGTACCGGGTGACCGACGTTTGACCATTGGTAAGATAGCTGAGATAACAAACATTAGTTATGGCCGGGTGCAACACATAATAACGGAAGAGTTGGGGCTCCATAAGGTTTCTACTCGCTGGGTCCCGAGGTTTCTTTCAGCTGAACAAAAACGAGTTCGATACACAATTTCGCGAGACTGTTTGGATCTTTTGAGACCGATCCCGAGGAATTTTTGTCTACATTTGTTACCATGGATGAAACCTGGGTTCACCACCATACACCATACTCCTGAATCAAAGCAACGATCCAAACAGTGGAAAAGATCAAACTCTTCTACACCGAAAAAGGCTAAGGTCGTTTTGTCGACTAACAAAGTCATGGCTTCTGTTTTTTGGGATGCGAAGGGCATTATTTTTGTAGATTAGTTACCGAAAGTTCAAACTATAAATTCTAGTTATTATTGTAACCTTTTACGAAGACTCCGGGAAGAAATAAAAGAAAAAAGGCCGGGAATGTTGCGTAAGAAAGTTTTGTTTCATCAAGACAATGCACTTGTTCACACTTCGGTTGAAACAATGTCTGTAATCCATGATTCCCCGGATCCCACCCACCTTATTCGCCGGATTTAGCCCCCTCTGATTATCATTTATTTCCAAATTTAAAAAACATTTGGGTGGCTCGAAATTTTCGACCAAAGATGAGGTGATAGTCGCAGTAAACGATTATTTCGCCGACCTTCCAGAATCTTTTTTTTTTCGAGGGGATAAACAAGTTGCAGGTCAGGTGGAAGAAGTATGTTGAACTAGATGGAGACTATGTCGAAAAATAAAAATAAGTTTAGATCCACTTTTCTTTCATTTTCTTGGTCGGGCTTAGAACTTTTAGATCCACCGTCGTAGTATATACCTATATTAACGATATAAAGCTGAAGAGTTTGTTTGTTTGTTTGTTTGTTTGAACGGGCTAATCTCAGAAATTACGAATTGAAAAATTATTTTTGTGTTGAATAGTCAATTGATCGAGGAAGGCTAAAGATTAAATACCATTACGCTATGATTAACAGGAGCGGAGGTGCGCGAGTGAAATCGTGGGGTGATGCTAGTATTACACCCGGTTCTACATCAGCTGTTCATGAGCTTTAAATTGTTATGATCTTTAGGTTATGTATGTCATGCACCATGCATGTCACAACCTCCTCCTATGTAGTATGGCACTACCTCTTCCTAAAATTGGGCATTCATGTCTCTTTTGTTATGAAGTAATATTTAGTAATAACTATTAACAATATTCGCCCTCATATCTCTTGGTATCTCTTTACGTGGGTATCAAAAGTCAAGGTCAAAGTACGTAAAGCGTACTGCTATACTGCGTTGTGAGGTTCCAGGAGCCTTGGACAAGAATATGGCAGGAGAGCAGCACACCTGCATAACAATAATATGGATTATATGGGTGGATAAAGTCATTAAAAGGCCCCTGATGCTCCTCTGCCCCTGATACTAAAAGAAAAACAAAAAATCCTGTTATCATCAATGTTACTTTGGTTGATCTTGTCTTCAAACTAAATTATGATACCTTAAAGATATTCTCTATTGTGTATATCTTATACTGGATTGGCTTCCTTACCTGGGGAGGGTGGAGCGTTTGTCGTCGAGCCCGACGCCAGCGCCATCTGCAACAACAGTATTGTGCGATAAATGTCAGTAACAACTTACAGAAGATCGTAGCACAAAGCGGGATAGATGTGGGGGGCAGGGAGGTGTTTGTCCCACTTGATAAGGCATTTGTATTAATCTTCATTCATTAAATGAATCTGTAGATACTATATAACAAGGTCCCCAAAGCTATCTATCTGTATGTGATCGATTCCCGAGGCAAGATTTAGTGTACAATTTGATAGGGATGCAAACTTACCCGTGTCATTACGGCGAACCCCGGGCGGATCTGATGAACCACAAAGAGTTTCTTTTTTATTGTTCATCTGAAGTTTTATTCGCAATATGTGTATATTAAAAAGTGTGTGTATACCTATGTAAACGCGTTAGGAGGTATACTTCCTTGGCGTAACAAGAGAGAGACTAAAATGTTCACTATAGCTAACTTCAGGGTTTTGATTTTTCGTGAAGATGTGCGCGCGCATAGTAAAAATTAACAGTCTACAGTCTTCATATCCACGACGCACCAAAAGAAGGATAACTCCAAAATTTATCTGTGCAAATTTTATTGTAGAAAGTAAGACATGCCGAGTCCACTCGTCCATCGCTCAAGTTAGTTACCGTTAGACTATTTAATATTTTCGTGTTATTTAGTGCACGCTTTATAATGTGGAGGTAGAAATATGTTAACATAATAACAGTAAAACTAGCCGAAGAACTACTTGAGTTTCCGTTACGAGGGAATTACGTAGTCTTTTCACGGTATACACACAACACGGACTAACAGACGTCGGACTGTCTGTGTTGTACTTGTGTAAGGACGGCAAAGTATCTAAAACTGATTCAGATTTAGTACTATTTAGTAGATTTTGACACCCCATATATTAAGGATATAGGCGCTTCAAAGTAGATAGGTTAGGTTAGCCCTGACAATCATATATTTCGCGGATGACACCCTTGTGTGTGCCGTTGACGAAACTACAAGGAGGCGGCGCGGCTGGCCGAGGTGGGCGTTGACCTCGTGATCAGCCGCATAGGAGGTCAGGGCTACGGGTCAGATTAGACAAGACCAAAGCCCTTCTCTTCCGCGGGACCGGGCCTAGGGGGCAACCACCGGAGTCCGCTCTGCAGATCAGAGAGGAGTGGGTCAGGATGAGCTCCCACATCAAATATTTGGGGCTCATCCAATTGAACCGAGGGGGATCTCTGCGCCCCTCTTATAGGAAGAGGGGACCTAAGAGCAACAGGAGGTGGCATTTTTGCGCACGGGGCAAGGTGCGAGGATGAGAATGGGAAAAAAGGATGAGCTCCGACATCAAATATTTGGGGCTCATCCTTGACGGACGGTGGACCTTCGGCCCACACTTCCCTATGGGGGAACCGAAGGTCGTGAGGACGGTGAGTGCGTTGGGCAGATTCAACCCTAACCTCGGAACTCGTGGCGGAGGTTCCTGCCGAGAGCTACTCCCATGTCTTAGATAGGAGGGCTCTCGGTTTGAACCCTGCGCGTGACGGAATCCTGCGGATCCGCCGGTGAGGGCACGTGGCGTTAATGAAGAGGTCCCGCGGCAGCCGTACGGCAGAGATATACATCCGGGACCCTCCACTAATAGCGGCTGAAGGCTCCCGTAGGAGTTTAGTTCGTATTGCTACCCATTCCCAGGGTTCCCAGGTATCATGCGTAAATACATTCCCCTTCGTCACCAAAGAAAAAGAAAGATTAGCCTTAACAACACAAATTAACCTACACAAGACAATATTAGTATATACCTATATTAAGGATATAAAGCTGAAGAGTTTGTTTGTTTATTTGAACGGGCTAATCGCAGAAATTACGAATTGAAAAATTATTTTTGTGTTGAATAGTCAATTGATCGGGGAAGGCTAAAGATTAAATACCATTACGCGATGACAAACAGGACCGGGCGCGAGTGAAATCGCGGGGTGATGCTAGTATTACACCCGGTTCTACATCAGGTGTTCATCAGCTTTAAATTGTTAGGACTTTTAGGTTATGTATGTAAGAATGTGGATTTTATATTCCCTATTACTATCGGAACGCTTGACGGTTTTACCATCCGCCGTTATATACTTGATAACACGAGTGACAAAGGCCTTTATAACAAACATATTTTAAGATTAAAAAAGTTCCACGCCCATCACATTAATGTTCGTAAATCCACAACAGTGCTGTTTAAACTCCACTTTTTACCGCGCACAACTGTACTGTGGCACCAGCTTCCTCTCTCGGTATTTCCGATCTGATACGACTTAGGGGTTTTTAAGAAAAGGGAAAACTTATTCCTTAAAGGCCGGCAATGCGTCTGCAAGACGCCTGGTCTTGCAAATGTCTCCTATCTCTCAAAAAAAAAAAATATGTTTCCCAATGCTATGATATAAATATATAATATATAACTTTTCTTTCTTATACATAACATTATTAATTCTAATTTTAAATTACAATATAGTGATAGATTCTTAAGTTTTGTTATCCATTCGTTATGTATCAGGGATTTAGAGTTAAGTTTTTAATATTTTTTTCAGTAGATGTAAGGTTGACTTAATCTTCATGATGTTATTGAGATTCATACTCTAACATGAACTTAGCCCTTCATCACGTCGTATGAGAGTGACGCGTCGCAGCGTGTCGTTCTCGTGAGCCTGCGACATGGAGGCCGCGAGCGTCACGACACGCGGCCGTCGGGTCCCACGTGACACAGCTGTGGACTGTCACGAGAGGATCCTTTTTTCGAGGCTGGGGAAACGCATTTACACGCCTTCGTCAGCTCTGGGTGGGGCCCAGTGGTGTGTGGGACATGATAGTGTCGCGGCACATGATAGTGCCGAATATCCACCAAAACCATCAGTGCCGCCCTTGGTGAGGTGCCCCGGAACAACAATCACCAGGGCACCTCGACGGCTAGTCAGATCCCTAAGGGACCAACTCCACCTCCACACATGGGTTGCCCAGCACTACAGGACAACACCAGCGACTTTGAGACAGTGCAATGGGGTGAGGTTCCCATCCTCACCCCTTGCCCCGTGCGCAAAAATGCCACCTCCTTTTGCTCTTAGGTCCCCTCTTATAAGAAGAGGCGAGAACGATTCTTCCTCCTGATATTTAAGCCCCCTCCTCCTATAAGAGGGGTGCAGAGATCCCCCTCGGTTCAATTAGCTGCGCCTGGGTTCACCCCAGGCTACTAATCCCCACCGCCACGACAAGGCTTGAACCATGGTGGGGTCACGAGTGGATCCTTAGCTAACCTTCATCAGCCCATTCTAATAGCTTATTCAGGCTGTCTAGAGGCTCAAAATCTCCAAAGCACGAATCCAAGGCGTACACCTAATTCTGTTAAAATGCCGACTCGGGAATCTTGCCGGCCTCGCTGTATTGAAACAAGGGTCCCGACTGATCGAATATCTGCTACAATCACGTGGGTACCACAAACAGAGATAATTATATGGAGCAGGGAAGCCTAAAACGCGGCCGTCCTAGTGGCTAGTAAGTGTGGTTCACTCTGTCTCTGGAGAGACAGAGCGATCGTCACTCATTCTCCTCTGCACCGCAACCAAAAGTAATAGTAAAATTAGACAAAGTAGGTATGAATTAGCAAGAGGATTGCATACATGTGCGAGGTCACACGCATAGAGCACCATATTCAATCTGCCGTTTAACCTACTTCCAACATTTTGTTGCTACAAAACCCTATGTCAATGATCTCTCTATAACTGGATAGCATAAAAAAGTTTCTAAACTGTATATACTGGAAGTAGTTAGCAGAACAATGTATTGACGAAAAAGTCAAATGTTGACAACGGATATGTTGTTTGCTAGCACTGCTGCAGTCAGCAGTCCAGTGACGCGCATGTGCTATACTGGCTGCGTACTGCGGTTTGTACGTTGAAGTCTTACAAAATGTTTACTCCCATTTCACCACCCAACCTGAGTCCTGTATACCAAATTTTATTATGACCGGGTCAGCTCTATATTGTTCCATTTACTGATGGAATAGCATAGGGGTAAGTTTTGGTCAAGTGGCCTCAATAGCGAACTACGCGTACAATAGGCTATCCAGTTATATCAGATCAATGCGCATAACCTACTTGGAGCATTTAGTTAAGAGGTACTCGCAGCGCAGTGGTCACTTTCGCTGTCGCGCGACGCAGTCACGCGCCCGCACGCCGCGGCGCGTCGCTCGCCGTGCTGCGTGCACGACTCATTAACCCACAATCCACATGCCGTTACGAGCACTGCGATGAATGCGGTCACAACATACAATAACATCGATCGCGTCTCTCTCCTTCGGCCTCCCCGTTACACGTTAAGGTGTGGTGTTGTATTTTTTTATAGGACAGGAGCCAGACGAGAAATTTGAACCTTTTCACAACTACCGACTTCCATGAACATTCGCATCATTGCTATGCCGATGTATTGCCCTCGTTTACTCCTCCGACCCCTCACAAACGCAACACTGAATTTGTCACTTCACGGTGGTATCATGTGAGCGGGAGATACCTCCTCGGTCATGCCAGCCCAATTCCGCTGCAATACATCATGGCCCTACTTGTGTATTGTCAATTGAGACCCGAGACATTTTTTATAGGGGTTGACAAACGAGCAATCAGAGCCTCTCTACGACCAGCGACGCCCATGAACAACAGCATAATTACTATGCCGGTGCGTTGCCCTCCTTTTCATCCCCCCCAATGGGCCACCGGCTACTCACAAACCACACAAAACGCTACACCGTAGATGTCACTTTACGGCGGTATCAAGTCAGTTATATGTATAAGAGTATATAATATTTGTAAATATTATATAAAGTCTCAATTGATAAACTTAGTTGAATCCTATGTTAGTGACCTAGGAGGTGTTTCTCTGGCGCGGCTGGCGTTGGCGAGTGTACCTCGATCACATTGTTAGCGTACAATAATAGCACGAGGGAGGAATTTACTACATTTCTTGTTTCGTCTTTGTCACACGGGAAGAGATGTAGTATCGGGCTGATTGGTAACTGGCCGAAACGACGAACTTAAAGAAAAGATAGGCAAACAAAATTTATTACAGCACATTCTATCAACTTATCGAAAATAAAACGCCAAATTTGAATTTATTCCACCTGATAGAATTTGTATGAGGGGGGGGGGGGGGCTAGAGCTTTCTCTTCCGTAAATTTTGTCAACAATGGAAAGAAACGAAATTCGTGCGGTGATAAAGTTTTACGTTTTAAAAGGGAGAACAGCAACCCAGATTAAAGTCAAGCTAGAAACTCAAAAATCGTCTTGAATGATCGGCGCTTGAAGTTGCGGCAGATAGCAGAGATGGTAAGCATTTCCTCTGAACGCGTTCTTAACATTTTATACCAACTTTTGGGAATGAAAATGCTCTACGCGCGATGAATGCCGCGTTTGCCCACTGTTAACCAAAAGCAACGTCGAATGGACCATCCGTCGGAGTGTTTGGCGCTGTTTAAGCGTGATACTAACGAGTTTTTACGGCGTTATGTGTCAGTAGACGAATCATGGACACATCATTATACTCCTGAAACAAAAGAACAATCTAAGCTGTGGACTGGATAAATGGAGAGTATTATGCAGGCTTGCTGCAAAAATATTGTAATAAATCCGAAAGAAACGGCCTCATTTAGCCAAAGAGGGAGTTTTATTCCACCACGACAACGCACCTGTGCATTCGTCAGGCAGTTGCCAAACTCCATGAATTGCGGATCTAATTATTACCGCATCCCCCACTATTCCCCACTACTTATATTATGTTTACCTTTGTGGTTAGTAAGAATCTGTGTTTCTGTTCTTTCGTCGTTTTGGCAAACACAGGAAAGAGCTCTTTGTAACGCAACCTAAAAATTTTGGATTTTGATAAACGTTAACCAATGCTTTGTGACAGCGTAACTAAGGCCTCTGTTACGTGACAGTGTCATCTGTCGTCCAGATGCCTCACATAGTATTTATTAAGTAATACCGCGCTGTAGGGCGCCGCGTGAGGGCGCGCGCGTCGCCTTGCGCATGTGACGTGTCGTAGTGTTTACGTGTAGGTACTACAGCAGTGGCCTGAATTGTGCAAGCACCACTCCTGGCATGACCTAGCTTCACACACACACACAAACACACACGCACGCCGCCCTGGCATAACATAACACCCCATGGAGCACCAACCATCCCGAGCCAGGGCAGCATCCATCCGCCACCTGCCCCCTTTCTTAAGTAATCACTCCGTCAAACAACAGGGCGTCCCACGCTACGCCTGTCCAGATGTGGTCTCCACTTTACCTAGGTATAGTCAAACCTAAGATTATTTAACGCCGATCTAACAGTTAAACGTTCTGGTGTCAGTAATCGCGATTCTTTTCTACCAGTACTTGCATTTAAGATTAAATTCGGGATTATAGTGTAAGCACAATGTATACAATCATATTTTACAGACTGTGCTATAGTCTTGAGTAGTGTTTTATTATAGATAATATAAAAGGGACTTTTATTTTCGGACCTGAACTTATTCTGTGGAAACGGAAAATCCAATAACTGTGCGTTCCACTGTAGAAGACTAGGAGTGACAACTTCTTGTTCTTGTTTTCACGGGGAAATGCTTTTACACTGCGCAGCCAGACCTGGGTGGGATACGATGGTCGAACTGAATACCCATTACGCCCCGCCTGTACTAACGTGCCCCGGATCTATCTACTGCAGGAGTGAGAACTAACTCAACGAAAAGTACATGATGTATTCAGCATATGGAACAAATAAGACATAAAAAGATATAGACAAGAGATATAGATAAATATTCATTAGAATTCATTTAGGATATAATAAATACGTTTCATTGCGTATTATTTTACGTACGATGAATCAATGCCG
>JAFELO010000125.1:1422580-1444881 GCA_017140195.1 Eumaeus atala
TTCTTAGGCGTAACAAAAGAAAAACTAAAATATTTCTACTGAAGGTATCGTGAAAAAATATACTCTCATCATCTTCCCTGACGCACCAAAAGAAGCACAACTTCAAAAATATTATAATAAAGTATAATTTGTCTCGTCAAGTCGTAGCATCGGCGTAGTGTTGCCCTATGTAGTTCTTATTATACAACATAGGTACACTAAATATTATAATAAAGTATAATTTGTCTCGTCAAATCGTAGCATCGGCGTAGTGTTGCCCTATGTAGTTCTTATTATATAACATAGGTACACTAAATATTATAATAAAGTATAATTTGTCTCGTCAAATCGTAGCATCGGCGTAGTGTTGCCCTATGTAGTTCTTACTATACAACATAGGTACACTAAATCATTTCTGTCGAGTGGTGGAGCATGATCAGCCACAGTCGTGAAGTCCTATGTTCGAGTCCCGGGTCGGATCAAAGTGTTTATTGGGATTTTTCAATTTCTAACAACTGTCCGAAGTCAGGAAGTTCATGTCGTTATTACCTCCATGCCTCGAAGTGCACGTTAAGCCGTTGGTCCTGCGCCTGCTTCCTCTCCGGTCGTGTCGGATTGTCGTACCATCGTAATAAGATAAAGAGGGCACAGGGAGTGCACTGGTGCCTGCGAGCGCATTTGTCCTCAGTGGGCCAGTCCCTATAGAGATTGCCGCTGCTGATGTCATTCAGCTAGGACAACATTATTATTGTTAAATTATTAGCGGTACCGGTCCTACCCTCCGTGGGTACAAGTTTTCTTTTTTTTGCACGGAATGTATAAATCCAGAATCAAAAAAAATTGCATGATAATTATTTGTTTAATTATTTGCAATAGCGTACAGATTACAATACTTCACTGTCGAGCTCGTTTGCGATGCTAAGGTACACTTTGTACTGTAGTCCGTTTGGGGACCTCATTTACACCTCACCACTTTTAGTCAGTGGATGTGCACTTTAAACAACAATAATGTACAACAAATTCTCTACACGTACGTGTATTATTGACAAGTATTTGAAAACTTCCACATGCAATACAAACATGTGGGTGTTATTTTATACCGGTCCAAGTCAGTCTCATAAAATACCGGACAGACGCACGCTTTTCACATTGATTGTTTCTATTGCATTTTCACTATAAATATCCCAAGTTTGAATGATATGAAGAAATTGTATTAATTTTCATTATTGTATGATTTTTGATTCCTACAAAGTTCGTAGCATTAGATAGCGCTTTTGGATCGGAAATGTAATACCCTCTTTTTTACTGCTCAATGCTGACGGAAGTGTCCAGTGCGGCTTAGCACAAGTACGAAATATATGTCAGAGGTAGTGCCATGCTGTTTTGCTGCCGAATAGGAACGGCACGACCAGGGAGTTCGTGCGGTTTGCGAGTGGCTGATAGCCTACTGGAGGAAACGCATCTGCATGACAATAGTCTATGAGTGAGGGTATTCGTTGAATGGCTCCGATTTCTTGTTTTATTCTTTATGTAGTATAGGGGGGGGGACAAACGAACAATCGGAGACTTTCTAGGACTAGCGACGCCCATGAACATCAGCACAATTACTATGCCCATATATTGCCTACCTTTTCACCTCTCCCTAATAGAACACCGGCCACTCACAAACCGTACGAAACGCGACACCATATTTTACGGTGGTATCAAATGAGCGAGAGGTACCTCCCCGGTCGTACCGGCCCAATTCCGCTGCAATGCAGCAAAGAACTACCACTTTCTAACAAACAAACGTCCGCCCCCTATACTTCAAGACGAGAATACCCGATCAATCTCATCATAGTATGTCAGCAATGGTCTTCCGCAGTATCCACATCCTTCCATACTCGAGTTGTAGATATAAAATATATCTTTATAAATATATCTTTTCTATTTATTTACAGATTAGGGCATTGGTGTGAACTGTGTTTTTGTGTGTTGAAAAAATTAGTTTGTCCGTAATCTGTCCTAACCAGCAATATTGTGTAGACATGTGAATATTGATAAAATAACTATTACATGATATAACAGCGCATACTGACGTGCAGAGCGCGAGCTGGTGACGCAACGTAGCCTTGGCGAGGTGTCCTTATATGTGACGCGAGACGTCGTCACACTAATTGACAATCGAAGCCCATCGGCTGCTATATTTGACGGATACCGACACTTATAGCGCGCCGAACAGAACTTATGAGCCCGTTCAATAATCATTATCACCGCTGATCTTTTTTTTCGGAACGACCTACTACTGGATGGCGACGCTATTGCACCCGCCCCCACAGATCATCGGATTGACGAAGTTTTAGGAGACGATAGGTGGACAGACCCCCTCTTTTCCCGCAGATGGGAAAAGGTGTACCGGGTACACCCCCGCACTATGCCCTTTATGATGCGGTGACGTGGATAAGGATAACTTAGCTCTTTTAATGTTTGGTTTGTCTGAGGAGATCGGCCTCCTCGCTCACCCTCTAACGGGTGGGGTTGGATTCGCGCTCGAAATTAGCAAAAGCCGTGATCATGATTTAATTTATTATTAGAGCTCTCTCAAGATCGCGCTTATGCGATGATCGTCTAATCACAACTCGTTATAAGATGCTGCACCAGCAATAATCGCTAATTGGGTTGCCGAAATGTTTAAAAAATTACAGCAACGGAATAAGATGCTTCTAGGCATATATTTGTATTGATACTAGCATAACCTCGCGGTTTCATCCGCGTAACTCCGGTCATATTAGTTGCAGCATCATGGTGTATAGACTATAGCCTTTGTCGATAATTTGAATATTCAATTACATTTTTTTTTCAATACGGACCAGTAGTTCCGTAGATTAGCGCGTTCATACAAACAAACTCTCAGTTTATATTATAGGACAGATGTAACACGTGTTGACCTGTTCCCTTGATGGTCTGTGGATTGTGACGTGATGCGGCTTTTCTTACGAGTCTACCCCGCAGCTTGTACACCTCTGACATTTTGATATGATCAGGGAGCCCGAGGGAAAAGCTAAAATAATACTGTCTTAGGCAACACAATGAATTTAATCAGAAGAAAATAGTAATAGGAATTATGTCACTACCCGTTTTACTCAAAACGGGAAACGGCACAACATTGCAACGACTTGTACAAGCCAAGATAAGCGAGGGCAGGCAGGAGACTCAGTGCCGAGGTATTAAATCCTAATAATGACCGAACAAATGTGTTGTGCTTTGTGAGAAAACTTAAGGGCCGTTAAACCATAGAGATAATATAGATCATGGAGAAGGGAGGTCAGCTTAAAACGCGGTCGCGAGAGGGACAGCAAGTGTAGTACACTCTGTCTCTCTTTTTTCATTCATTTCCCTCCGCTCGATGCGCATTCGAGATTAGAGAGAAGATATATGATATATGAAACTATATATAAGTACTGCTTTCACAACTTCCTTCTCTATGCTCCCAGACGGCCATCATATACTTGCCTATGTCATCCCTTCACTATATTCTCTTCTACATTGCCATTTTTTCGGCTCTCCTCCCAGGGCTCCAAGAGTACAGAGGAGGAAATAAAAATTAAGCAGCGTTTTGTCCGGCTGAGCTTCACTCGTCCCATACTTCAAGATTGAAATGTCCATAAGAGAGAGTAACGGGTGGTCACACCCTTTACGGATAGTAAAAGCAGTAATTTAGAAACCATTTCATTCAGTCCGTATGCACACTTGTAGACTTCTACAATCTAATGATTTCTCACAGAAAGATTAGATCTTTCTCATGATTTTGATTCCAAGTTCCAACGCTTAGCATGCAGAATGCTCGGCACATGTCAGGATGATACGGTGATACACAGATATCTAAACAAATTAAAGTGTAGTTAGCATTTGTGTTGAAACGTATATTCGCATGATTGTATCACATATTGGAAATCTGTCTTACCTCGTGCCAATTTTTGTGTTTCTAAGCCACCGGGAACTATACGACAGATCCCGGTGGGAAGTATACGACAGATGGACACACAGACACCGTGTGTGTGAAAATGAATCACAAAGTAATCCTATATGGGTGCCATTTTTAATCGACTTCAAAAAATCATATGAAATCGACTATCATCGTGACAACGTGTTAGGGCTTCCAAACAAATATACAAAATTTTATAAGTATTGTATGTGTGTTTGTCCACGTAAAAGTATCTATGACACTTTTGATGAAGTCGGCTTACGGTTCAATTTTTTCTAATTACTTTTTACTTTTTGATTCCCGGGACACTGAATAGAAATGTTTTACACTTCTATTCAGTTCGGGACTATCTACCTACACTTTTGCATAGTATAAATATACCGAATAACACCTAATTCTCCACTTCACAGTAGTAATCGAGCCCACAAGGCCGCATATGCAGGTGCATAGATGGCCTTGGTTCTTGGACTATTGTTATCAACAATTGTCTATTGTCACATAGCATCACCAGTACAGTGTCGCCGCTTCCAACAATAGTAGGAACCGAAACTGGTTTTCAACCGAAACCGAATTCTCAGTCTTGGTCTCAGTTTCTGCCGAAACCGAAATTCAAATGTTCACATGTGAAACTTCTATTAAATTAGGCCTACGTCGATCAGTTGGTCTATACTAATGTTACGAGTATAAAGAGTAAAACCATAAGTGAGGGTGTGAAAAAAAAATATCGAAATAAATCCTTACATCGCAGCTGTATAAATTATTGAGAGCTCGCTGACCCGACAGACGTTGTCATATCATAAATTGAAACTGTAGTCATTGTAACATGTGCTGATAACGAGGCCGAAATTGATGTTTATTATTAATTGTTTAAGACGTACACGTTTGTTACACATTTTGTAGTTATGTAATGGGTTTTAACGCGATACTTAAAATACTCACGAGCGGACTCGTGACCACGGCTGTTGTAACCCGGTCGAAACGTCGAGCAAGGTATTTACAAAAACTCAGCCAGTACCATGTAATGACTATTAATTAAGTATCGCATTAAAACCCGTTCGATAACTACAAAAAAATATGTTTATTATTCCTTTGTTTATGTAAATAAATGAATATTTGCCATATTCTGCGCGAAGTCGGGACGGAATGGTAGTACAAGACTACTAGTGTGCATGCAACGATTAAAAAAGGTTAAAACAATTTTTGAAGACATAGCATGTTGTTTCATTTTATACTAGCATGCTACGCACTGGCCCTTCCCAAAATATGGCGATTTTTTTAATCGATTTGCAAAAATATAAAAATTATACATTTCAATTTGGCCTTGTACACATTATACGTTATAATGACAACAAATTCAATTGGTGACAGAACAACGTCTGTCGGGACACCTAGCTGTCAATGCTGTCTGCAGCTATATAAAGATTTATTTTGATATTACTTTCGTCGTTGCATTTTTCATAATGATTGAAACGTTTCAGAAAATGTTACATACTTAGCCTACGTTCATCGTTGATAATGAGAAAAGATTTTTTCAAATCGGTCCTATAGTTTCAGAGCCCATTCAAATGTTTGTTTTCAAACACATAAATAAACAAACAATCGAATATTTGCTCTTTATAACATTAATATAGAGATGCCAAGATATTTGGACGGATTGTAGTGAAATTAAAGGTGCATTTACTCCATAGAATCTTAAATTTCTGCTATTCTTGGCCGAAATTGAGCCAGGGGCCGAAACGAGATTTTGCCCTACGTGCCGAAACTGAAACTTGGGTCGGACACCAACAAGTGGTCGTGCGCTGCTGTCATGTGCCTAACATAGTCGTCAAGGCGTGTTGTCAGCAGGGGCCAGAAAACCTATTTCTCGATGAAGCCTATTTTTAGGGACACCTTATTGAAATCTTACCTAAATGAAAGGTACCTTATCGATAGTGTTAGTCTTCTGATGTTGAATTTTGAATATAGTTAACTACTTCAGTGCTTACCCGAACTAATTTTACCGACTTAGTTGGCTTTTGGCTAGGCTAAGTCGGCGATTTAATTATCGGATTGATAGATTTAGGGGTATTTGAAAGCAAGTCAAATACCCCTTATCTCAACGGGGGTAGGCGATTCCGGTTCATGGTTGTGAGTACTTTGCTTAAACGTGTAACATCTAATATAGATTATTGTGGGAGTGAGACTCATCTCCACTATGGTTACAGCCTTGTCGTGGCGGTGGGGTACAGTAGCCTAGAGTGAAACCAGGAGAACCCAATTGACCCGACGGGGCTGCTTTTGTACCCTTCTTATAAGAAGAGGAACTAGAGAGCAGAAAGAGACGCTCTTTGTACCCGTTTGATAAGAAGTGGGCGAGGGGGCGATTTTGCCCACGGGGCAAGGGTGGGAATCTCATCGTTGCACTGTCCAAAACTTGGTGAGGTTGTCCTGTGATACGGGATAACCACTCTGTGGAAGTGGGGTCGGCCTCTTAGGGGGCTGACTAGCCGTCGAGGCGCACTAATGGTTTGTTGTTCCGGTGCACATCACCAAGTCACCGGCACTGATTGAATTTGTGGTGGTTTTTGTGTGCATTCGGCATTATAATAGCCGTGACCTCCACGCACCACTGGACCCAACCCAGGGCCGATGAAGGCGCGTAAATTCATTTCCCCGCGTCAACAGAAAAAATGATGGAGCTTCCTTGATATCCTTGACCTTCACATGATACCGCCTTTTAGTGATAGGTTTGGATCCGAATGCTCGTTATGCCAGATGGCATAGGGGTGGGGTACAAACGAGCCTTCGGATTTGCATATGCAAGGGACGAAATAGAAGATAGCTGATGAGTACTCACAATGCGCGTGAAGTGGGGCGGGCGCTGCGCGCGTGCGCACGAACTTCTTCATGGCGCTCTGTAGGACGCCACCATGCTGGCGCTCACCGGCCCGGCCCCAGGGCTTCGAGAGGCTGGAAACCAATAATAGTTAGCGACACGTACGTGAATCAGAACAGTCCTATGCTGTTGCCTTTCGTACGGTCATTTGCAGGCCGGGCATCTCGGCTAATGGGAGGTAGGAGGGCATCACATGTGTATCTAAAGATTTTGCTTGTGCGTTTGTTTATGGGAGTCGGTAGCCGATGAAATACTATTGTTTACTCTCATCTATACATGTTATAAAACAAAGTCCCCAAAAGCCGGGGCGAATAGCTCCTGTGTTATAAGACATCAGAAACAAAGCTACAGACTTTAGCTAAACTAGCCTAGCCTAGTCCTTTTTCTAAAGAAGGCCTCCTGTAAGCAGTAAGGCCGACTCCTTCGATCTTGCGATAAACGCCGACGACTAAGCTGTTAATTTTTAACTCACGTTTTTGTGTACATTTATATGTTGGTCTGTGTATTCAACTAGAACTATTTCCAACGATGCATCTGTGCATGCCGTGACTTCTAAAACAAATGAACTTAGTGGGCCAGTTCTCTAGCCTGCCATTGTGTTACAACTTACATGACACACCTGTGGGAAGCTGAAGAAATGAAATGAAAATAGTTTTATTCAAAATTAGTATTCTTAGACATCTCTTCATTATTTTTTTTATATTTTGTAGCTTTTGAGGACAAACGATTACCCTCCAATGGGCCTTCGGCTACTCACAAGCCACACGAAACGCGACAGGCACTTCCCGGGCCGAACCGGTCCAATTCATCTATAATCCACTTTTTCGTGATTTGACTTTCCGGTGGCACATTACAGGGAAAGAGACACGTCCACGTCATTGAATGTCTACAACTACTCGTTTGTCCCCTATAAAAGGCATTTATCAAGTCTAGCACGAGGCAAGTCCACCACTGGTCTGCGCAATTATTACGGAATCATGCAGTAAACTTTTTTCGCTCAGGTTACATACATAGTTACATGTTTGCACCACACATTATAGATGTTAATCTGTGTTATCACACAACAAAACAGGAAATATGGACTTAATGACTTAAACAATTGTTTCAGCAGCAGTATGAGTGCACACATTGGAATATAGACTTCATAAACAAGTGTTTTGTTTGATGAGTTTTGCCTAAAAGCGCTTCTTAAACAATTGTTTTCATTTAGATTATTGTATCATTAACTAGTCCTTTAATTGAATTTAATAACTATTAAATAGGATATCGCTGCGACCATTGCGTCTACCAGGCTACGAGGAGTACTTAGGAGGTATATAACGACGTAATACTCACCGGCGCGGACGCTCGCTCAACAATCCCTTCGGTTTTGCACTATACACAATCACTGCACAAACACGCCTGCTTCGAGCGCTGGCCGCGCACACACTGACAAGTGGTGTAGTCTGAACTCCGTCCTAGCTGTACCATCACCACTGGCTTCTGCAGTCTAAGACTAGGTAAACCGTAGACCGTAACACAACGGCGTAATCTTAAGTATAAACAAAACATGGTTAAATGCTTCATAAAATATGGATTATAGGGTTAAATGCCTTTCAAAACAAGTACTGCAAGGTCAAATGCCTTGTAAAACATGAACATAAGGGTTGACTGGTTAGTTTAAATATGGACTTCAGGGATAGATGCCTCATTTGACGATTATGATTTCGCGTTTCGTGCAGTTTCTTAGTTTCCGGTGGCCCACTGGAAAGGGAAAAGGGAGAGAGAGCAACAAACCTGTTTTACAATTGTATGGTTTCAGCAAGCTTGCATAATATTCTCCATTTATTGTTTTCCTCTTTGCAAATAATCCACTAAAATAATCCCTCGAGCATCCCAAGAAACAGTCGCCGCCAAACCGTTGATGCTTTCTTCGGCGCAGGTTTTCCGCTCTCAGTCTACTGCTTACTTGCTTCTTTTGTTTCAGGAGTATAATGATGTATCCTCTACTATATAGTATTAACATATGTTTCATCTACTGTCACATAACGCCGCAAAAACTCGTTAGAATCACACTTAAACAGCTCCAAACACTCCGACGAATGGTCCACTCGACGTCGCTTTTGGTTAACAGTGGGCAAACGCGGCACTCATCGCGCGTAAAGCATTTTCATTCGCATGTTGGTGTAAAATGTTAACAACGCGTTCAGAAGGAAATGCTTACCCTCTCTGCTATCTGCCGCAACTTTAAGCGCCGATCATTCAAGACGATTTTTTAATCTTTTTGGTCATGTCCGGATTCGACACTTCATTTGGACGGCCAAACCTATTGGCGACTTCACGGCTCTGTCTTTCTGTGAATTGTACTCAATGCTTGAGCAGTATTACCTAAAACATTGTCTGTCTGACAGAAAAAACAGGAAAACAGCAACCCGCCAGGGTTGCTGTTTTCCTCTGTTTTCCCTATTAAACGTAAAACTTTGTCACCGCACGAATTTCGTTTCTTTCCATTGTTCATAAAATTTACGGCGGAAAAAGTTATAGCCCTCACACAACACATTCTATCCGTTAGAATAAATTCCAATTTATCGTTCTATTTTCGAAAAGATGATATAATATGCATAATGTAACAATTTTTTATTCGTATATTTAAGTCACTTTTCATTATTTTATCGTAGAAAAGTTATAATTCTCGAAATTATGTCACCCCTTAAATCTCGGTGTCACGGGCCCACGGTAAAATCCGTCACACCCACTGCTTTAGATTGGACTTGACGTTCACGAAATGAGTCCCGATAGCCTTGGTCCTGGGTAAATGTAGTGGATGATGGTACTTCGATACACCGTTGTAAACTATAGGTACATCTTTACTTCATGTTATGTGTAAAGGATCGCCTCGCACGTTACACTAGCCGTCCCGGCTCCGATAGCATACAATTCATTGACGTTTTGTAATTATAATAATAAAAAAGCACACGTGTAATAAGACAGCGAAAAGTTGTGTCTGTACAATCATTTTTCAAAATAATAATAATAATAATAATAATAATAATAGGGTGATATGGAAACATTAGTAGCGGAGAAATATGGAAAAAAAGAATTGTCCGTTTATGTGTATGTATTTTTGCACAGTATAAAAGTATTTTGTGTTGTATAGCTAACATAGGGTGACATCAGGGAAAGAAAGTAAATTGAAGTACGCGAACGAAGTCGCATGCACCAGCTCGTACTAAATATACTTTCCTTTATCTCTAGTCAACAACGTCTGACACAAGCCCTTACGGAACGCACGCAATGGCTAACGTGGAGTGACATGTGCACACATTATTATTGTACAGAAAGAGTGCCGTGCATCTGGTGTACACAAGTGGCACCCCCCTCTTTATAATTGAATTATATTGATCTTTGGATCCAGAGCAACTAGTAGCTCATAGATATATATATTAAAAAGGGATATTATTAAATTGCGCTGTAGGGATAATAGATGGCGCTTTAGTTTCGAGGGTATTTTCATGCGCCCTCATAAGACGTTTATACTTTCAGTTTAAAAAATACTGAACACGAGTTTGGAACTCTTGAGAATTTATCCCAATGTAGAACTTGAATGTTTAAGACAAAAAATATGCGTAATTAATGAAATAAAACTAGAATGAACGAGGTAAAACATTTATTAAACATTCTTACAAACAGCGTCACGTCAGATGAGAGCGGCGCGCACGCACTCATCTCACTTGCACACAGTAGATTGGCTACGCAAACACTTAGCTGTCCCTAGATAATACAAAATTAGGAATGATTCGCAATAAACTCAATTAGCCTAGTCTAAAGGAAACGGTAGAACGCGAAGCCTCTAGTCTAATCGACTTATTATATAATTATATGTTTTCCAACTCTATTTCCGTTGAGATTCTTCCATAAAAAAATGAGTATTTGATGCCTTTGTCCCATCATGTCACCTGCTAACCACCCCATCCTCTGGTATTACACCGTCTTGTCGTTGTTACACTACTACCAGATTGGCAGTTCAGTGTGCGCGCGACTCCGAGTCGGAGTCGACTTCATTGTCAGAGCGGTCAGAATACTCGTCATCGTCGCCCTCATCGGCCTCTAGCGGAGGCGCGGGGGGCGCGAAAGGCGGTGCGCAGGCGGGCGGCGCGTCTATAGTGCCGCAGCTGGCGGCCAGAGCACGCGGCAAGCGCGGCGCGGCGGCAAGGCGACGGCGCGGCACGGTGCCGCCGCGCACGCATAGCCGCTCGTTAAACTCGACCGTCTGCGAGGCCCGGCGGTGGCGGCGGCACGCGTACCACCAGTACCCGCCGCCAACTGGCTCGTACTCTGGCTCAGCGCGGCGCCAGCACGGCGCGTTTGCGTAGTGCGCGTGCTCGCGGGGCGCGGGCGCGCGCGCGGCTGGTCAGGCAGCCAGCTCGACCACTGCCACGCCCGCATACGAGCGCCCGACCGCCATGGGTGCCGCCAACACCGACCACTGCTCCGTGCTGGGGTCGAACACCTCCACCGTGGTCAGGTTGGCCGCTCCGTCATCTCCACCTACCTGAAATAAATTTAGTTACATATGTGTTCCACGATATTAACACTTCCCTCATTATGGTTTTCAGTAAGAAAACGTGGTGAACTCCATAGCATTGCGTGCACAAACGTATGATTCACTTTTTTGTATTGCTTTATTGGATAAAATAGGCTTGGGGCATTACTGTACCTGTAGAGTAATGTGTGAAAGTAATTTTCTACAAGTACCTTTGAGCAGATGCATACATGGACTGTATACAAGTCGGCACCAAACATTTACAGTGAGTGCCGGTCTGCACGTAAGCTTCATAACGTTTAGATCACTATACTTATATTCAAATTGAAAAACTAAAATACAAACTATTTACCATAAACTTTTATCTAATATAATCCAGGAAATAACTTATAAGTTCGTTTAAAAGTTCAGCTGTAGGCTCCACTCACCACGTAGAGGCGATCGAGATGCGCTGCCACGCCAGCGTTGCGACGTGCGTGTGCCATGGCCGCGGCGGGCGCCCATCCGGCACCAGGGCGGTAGCGCTCCACGCTGCGGCGCACGGCGGGCCCGTCGTGGCCACCGACTGCGTACAGCGCGCCGGCCGCCACGCCCACACCTGCACCTGAGCGCCGCGCCGCCATCTCCGCCACGGGCTCCCACGCGTCCCCGGCTGGGTCGTAGCGCTCCACAGTATGTAGACACTGCCGGGACGCGCCGTCGTACCCGCCCACCGCGTATAGTTTACCCTCCAGTACGCCGACGCCCACGGACGATCGGCGCGTACTCATGGAGGCGATAGGCCGCCACACGCCCTCACGCGTGTCCATCGCCTCCGCCGAGCTTAGGCCCGTGGCGCCGTCAAACCTGCAATGCGAAATGTTTTGTGTAAATATACACACGATGAAGCGTCGCCAGAACTTAGCTAGATGCTAGTTCGTATAAAGAACGGGAGATTGTGGTATAAAACACTCACCCGCCAACCGCGTAGATGACGTGTCCGATGACAGCGACACCGAGCGTGGAGCGGCGCGCCAGTAGCGGTGGGCCGGGCGTCCAAGCGTCTGCGCCCACGTCATACACGTCCACTGAGCGCACCCGCAGCGTCCCGTTGAACCCGCCCACGGCGTACAGCCGCCCGCCCACTGCGGCAACCCCTGCTCGGCAGCGTCGCGTCGGTAGCGCGGCGGCTGGTCGCCAGCGCGCTCCTGTTAGCTCCCACGCCTCCACGTCGCGGATGGCTTTGGGCGCCTGGCCACCGACTGCCAGAAGCGCGCGCGGCGGCCGAGGGGGACGTCGCGGGCGTGCGCGTGGGCACGCAGCCGCGGCGGCGGCCCGGCGTTCGGGTCGCAGCAGGTGGAAGGACAGCGCCTAAGTATCATCATCATCATTATCAGCCCTTATCGGCCCATTGCTAGACATTGGACTTTTTCAATGAACGCCAAGACGACCGATCTTCTGCTGCTCGCATCCACCCCGGACCGGCCCCTGCACGGCCCACCTGGTAAACGGTTGACCAACACTTCTTTTTCTTAAACGCAGCCTCCACTCCAGAACCTTACTGACCCATCTACGATCTGTTCTTCTGAGTGTGTGACCAGCCCATTTCCACTCCAGCGACCTTATTCGTCGCGTGATATAGACCACCTTAGTTCTCTGCCTTATGACTTCCTTGTCGTCGTTGAGAAACACCTAACATAGCACATTCAATAGCCCGTTGAGCCACCGTAAACTTACGGACCAATCCTAAATTAAGAGGCCACGTTTCGGCCCCGTAGGTCATCACGGGGAGAACGCATTGATTGATGACTTGTCTTGACGCTCTGCGGTATAGGTGACGTGAGAATGTGACGAAGCTTCCGGAATGCTGCCCAACCCAAATATCGACTTCCTTCTCGAAGTTATGTCTACCTAATTGCAATAGTTGCCCGAGGTAGACGTAATCGTCTACGACTCCGAGAATAGCACCATCAACGTTAACCGGCCTGGTGCGAACGTGTTCGTTCAACATGACCTTTGTCTTGTCCAGGTTCATCCTGAGGTGACACGAAGAGAGGTGTGAGAGGTACTCGCACTTTTGCTACATTCTGCCCAGTTTGAAGTCTTAAAGACGTCCTCCAAAGCATTATATACAGTTTCGGGGAAATGACATCTCGGAACAGCCCAGGTTTCGACAGAGTCAAACGCTTTTTCATATTCTACAAAGGCAAGGCACAGCGGCTGATTGTACTCATGTGTCTTTTGTACAACTTGCCTTATGGTGAATATGTGGTCCATGGTGCTAAATCCTCTGCGGAAACCAAGCGTGCTCCGGTGGCTGGAATTCGTCAAGCTTTGTGGTGAGACGATTCGTCAAGACTCTTAAGAATAACTTGTAAATATGGCCAAGAAGTGAAAATATTATGTAATTTTGAAGAAGTGATTTGTCACCCTTCTTATAAAACAAAACAACGTCACTTCCAGGCCATGCCTTGGGAGGAACGCCCCGCTGAAGGACAAAATTAAAAATCGTTTTTAGCTCTCGTAACACAGGTTGGCCTCCTGCCCTAAGAAGCTCGACTATAATTGCGTCCTTCCCCGGAGCCTTTCCCCCTTTAAGCTGCGCAAGAGCTAGAAAAATCTCACTCAAGCTAACGTCCGGAAGATCTTCTGACAAATTATCGTTGTTCACGGTATCGGGATGAGGAGCGTGCGACGTATACAACTTGCTATACAAGGCTTCGATCTCAGATAAGATCTCAGGCTTAGAAGGAACTTTAACCCCAGAATCATTCCTAACCTTTGTCAGATGACTTTCTCCAAGCTTCTCCATAAAAAACTTCGACCCTCTATTCTGCTCAATTGCTTCGGTAACCCGTTGCGTATTTGATCAGCGAAGGCGTATTAGTTTGCGGTTTTGCTTAGAAAGAAGCTTGACACCGGCAGACGCAACGTTTCCTCACAAGTACAAGCGCCTCATCTGAGAGAATAGCTTTCCTGCTCGTATACTTACTCCTACAGTATCCTTCACCCACGTCCCGCATGTGACCAATCACGCCACTCATGGCCTCGTCAGTTACCATTGTAGTTTCGGTTTTTAATTCCAGTTGGATTTATTCGATACCTACCGTGGTTCGCCAGAAGTTAGGTCGGAGTGTTGACTGCACTAAAGGACACGCTCACGTCGAAAGCCTCTAACCAATCGGTGATCACTTCCAGTTTTAAACCTGTTGACCACACGGAGACATCCCTGAATACATGCTTTCGGTCCGTCATAATAAAGTCAATCTCGTTCCTTGTCAGCGTATCAGGGCTCTGCAATGTCCTATTCCTATGGGCCTCTTCTCGAAATAAGTGTTCATTAAGAAGAGGCCCTCTTTCTCGAGGAAGCTTACCAGCATTTGCCCCCTGCGATTTCGACTTCCGACTCCATGTGGTCACAGACTCGATTCGACACCACTTCGTACTCCCACTTCGGCATTGAAGTCCCCCATAACAAAATTGAAGTAAGCCTTACAGGTGTTATGTAAAGCCTTTGAGGCATCCTCATAAGTCGCCTCCACGCCGACGTCTGAATGTGTCAAGGACGGTGCGTATACTTGTATCACTTTGAGGCTGTAGCTCTTAGTGAGTTTAAGTACGAGCTACGCCACTCTACTCGACACACCAGAGATTTCGACGATGTTGCCTACGAGGGACTTATTCACGAGGAATCCCACGCCGCCTTGTGATGGAGTGTCGCCTTCCCTGAAGTGGAATCCATGACCCGATGGAAGTGCACGCGTTTCCACGCTGAGCAGACGGAATGGCAATCGCAGATTAGGTCTTGGACCGGCGCGACCGCTGTCAGGTGGTCCCGTCTACTTCACTGTCACTGTGAAGCAGACGGGACACCAAACAACCAGGCCGCTGAAGCCTCCTAGATAATAAGAGGCCATTGTCCTTTCACGACTTTTACGTCACCCTGGGCTTGCATTGAGGGGTATTCTTAGGCCGCCCCCACACAGCCTAAGTATGGACGACAATAATGAAATATCGATATTATCTGCCAATAATTGAGTACAATATGAGACCAACTAATAAAAGCAAGTTAAAAATTATTTATCTACCATAATATTTTTTTTTATATAATAGCGAATTTGTAATCTGTTCGAGTACTGTGCGGTTATTAAATAAATATACAACAAAATTTAAGTAATTGACGACTCTATATTTAGGTGCTCACAAATAACCAGTTGGCCGCTGGTATGAGCCAAATTGGCTGCCTATAAATTATAGAGATGAATTATTGAAAAATAACTCGTCCTTACCTCTATGAGGAGGTCCTTGACGCGCAGCGGCGCCGAGGCAAGCGGCTCCGTTGCGGCGCGCGCCACCAGCGCGTCCTGCGGCAGCAACGGCAGTCGCACGTGCTCCAGCAGTGCGCCGAGCCGCTCGCGCCTCATGCCGGGCGCGTGCTGCGTCCAGCGTATAGCCGCGTCGAGCACCGCCTCCTCATTAGGCACAGTGATGCGGTCGCTGTCCAGTAGCCGAGCCAGTGCCTCCCACTCGAGGGAGAGAAACTCCTCTGTCTCCAGAACCTGTACACCGAATACCAATTCAGATTTCTATAATATGTACTGTGTGATTTGTTTCGATATGATAGATAGGGGACATCAAATTAAATACACTTAAACTTCCTCCGAAATTTTCCAAAAACTTCTATCCGTGGGTGAAAACCGCATATAAATCCGTTCAATCGATTTTGATAAAATCGATAATATATAAACAGGCAGTTCTTGGGATCTTTGTTTTATAGTCTATACAATATTAAAATGCTAAAGTTATTACAAATGTTATATATAATAGGTAGCATTAAGAATGCCCCTGGCCGCCTCACCGCGGTTAGGTCTACACATGCGTGTAACTCGGTGAAGGTAAAGATGGCGATAGCGTTATAGCACTGTGCGTTACTGAGTCGCACTTACCTCGGTGAAGTGGCGCTCGACGAAGGCGGCGGCGACGGCGGCGAGGTCGGCGCACGCGTGCAGCTCGGCGAAGGCGCGGATGCCAAGCGCGTTGTCGGGCGCCAGCGCCGCCGCCAGGAACTGGCACGCCACCGCCCGCGCTCCGCCCACTTGTAGCAGCGACGCGCCCGATAGGATGCCCTAAAACGTAATTTTAGCATGAAGACATATTTCTAGGTTTCCAGTCCATAAAAAGAACAAAATCCTCATATTATGATCGATTGATTACAGGACGACAAAAATGATTATGAATTGAACAGCAATTCAAGCTGGTAGACTTAGCTTACATTTCTTTCCAAAAATATCTCAATCACTTGGGGGTAAAAAATAGAGGGTTTGCCTATGTTAGCTTTCGCGGGCGCGCTAGTGATATTCCTAAATTTACCAGAGATGTTGTAACAAAGAACAAAATATGTTTTTAATTGCAAATAACATTTATTACTTTTACAGAGTATTAGTTTAATAGACAAATATAAAACTATTAAAAACATAACGAGCTTATTCCAAGTGGAGTCCATTTGCTGCAATACATTCCTTTAAATGTTGAGGTCAATTATCCATACAAGCACGCACTCTTTCCATGGGGAGGTTCTTAACTGCCAATCGTGTGGATTGTTTTAGGGACTCCAAATTATCATTACGTAGAGAGCAAGCTGTACTCTCTAAAACTAACCACAAATCATAATTTAGAGGATTAGAGTCGGGACTAGACGAAGGGTAGTCTTTAGCTCTGATGATCTGGTCCCGAGTTTACTGGAAGGACCACACTTGGTTATTGCACATGGTATTATTAAGGGCCTTAACATCTTCTCAGTAATGGTATCTTGATACATCTGTGCCACTTTTTGATACCTTTTTCACAAGAATATGGCTCAGTCACTCC
Organism: Eumaeus atala; assembly: GCA_017140195.1. Lineage (NCBI taxonomy): Eukaryota > Metazoa > Arthropoda > Insecta > Lepidoptera > Lycaenidae > Eumaeus > Eumaeus atala. Next base: position 1,439,768 of record JAFELO010000125.1, read on the forward strand.
TTCATAGCTAACACCCCACCAAACCATCATTGAAGTCTGATAATGCCCAGGTTGCATTGCACTCTGTCAGCTAATTGGGAAGTTTCCTTAGAGCTTTGAGCACGAATACGGTCATTCTGTTTGTAAAAATGTAAATCTCAGTTGTAAAACAATTCTCATCCCTAAGCAATATTTTTCGGTTATCTCCCTTTGCGTACCGCTTCAGTCGTTGTTTCGATTTTACAACCCTATTCATCTTTAGTTTATAAGATAAGAAATGACAAGTGCGTCTGTTATAGGCTACAAGTTCTAAGTCATATAACACGACATGGTTCTGGGTGCTATGTTCACTTCCCGAGATAAAATCTTTTGCTTTCGGACAGGATTTCTATGAATTCTTTTCCTTACAGTTTTGACCACCTTTTTCGTACGAACACTAACGTGGACAGACAGATCTTTTTCTGTCACAAACCGAGAAAGTCTCAATGTATCTGCTAATAGCCCGGTACACAAACATCTGACTTATACCAAGTGAATGGAGAGTTTTAAAAATTGTTTTTGGCTGGAGCTGGTATGGATACCTACTTTGTGTAACACAATCACTGTGATTCTGTTCGCTTTATTATCCCACTCCATTTTGATATCGCAAAATATTGTACAATATATTTGCGCCAAAATGAGAGAACACAATGAACAATCGTAAAAAATTAAGGATTCCAAATTCAAATGTAATATGTTTTATTTTTAACTGTGAAAGTATTTACGGCCAGACTAAGTATAAGTTAATAAGGGTCCTACAGCTGTCCATATAATTGCAGAGATCAGTGGTCACTTACTTGCACGTTCTCCTCTGTGACGACGAGCGACTCCGGGTCATATATATACTCAACGATGGCTTCGAGCGCTTGCGGCTCTATGCCCTGTATGGTGACAGCGGGGCGGTCGCGCTCGTCGAACTGCGTGAACATGGCGCGAAAGTACGGCGAGCTGGCCGCTAGTACCGCGCGGTGGGCCGGCACTTCGGCTGCCGGGCTGCTGTCGCCGCTTGCCTGTGCCTGATTTTTTTTTTTGTTTATTAATAGAATTCGTTCAAATTGGTTTTAAAAGTGGAACTTTTTGCCGAGGCCTAATTTATTGTTCCACCTAACGCGTGTCAGATTATACTCGTGTACATCTGTATCAACGTGTCATTGCTTTGTTGTAGTAGCTGATGATACACATAATCAGCATCGCTCGTTTCAGCAGGCTTCATATTTGTTGTATCAAGTGGGTAGCTGCAGGCGCACGTCGAACAGCATCGCGTCGCGCAGAAGCTGCGCCAGCGCACCAAGCCGCTGCTGCCCGCCGGCTCGCTTGCGTCGCAGGCTTCATATTGGTCCTATTAAGTGGGTACCTGTAGACGCACGTCGCACAGCGTCGCGTCGCGCCAAAGCTGCGCCAGCGCACCGAGCCGCTGCCGCGCGTGCAGCGCTGCTGCCCGCCGACTCGCTTGCGTCGCAGGCTTCATATTGGTCGTATCAAGTGGGTACCTGCTGGCGCACGTCGCACAGCATCGCGTCGCGCAGAAGCTGCGCCAGCGCACCAAGCCGCTGCTGCCCGCCGGCTCGCTTGCGTCGCAGGCTTCATATTGGTCGTATTAAGTGGGTACCTGCAGGCGCACGTCACACAGCGTCGCGTCGCGCCGAAGCTGCGCCAGCGCACCGAGCAGCTGCTGCGCGTGCAGCGCTGCTGCCGCCGGCTCGCCTGCGTCGCGCCGCTGCGACGACTCGTCGAGCGACGACTGCGACGCGCAACGTTCCATCAGGCTGCAAACGGAACAACTCTAATTTATAACACTATTCTCTATAACTAAATAGCTGATAACGTAGTTTAACCGCCGCTTCAACAATGTGATGTGTCCGAATTACTGACCAATCAACTTAGGGCGCATATGCACGTTCACCATTACTAGCAGATAATTGGTTTCTAACTATTTCTTCAATATACTGAGGTACTAACTTCTCCCAATATTACTATTATTGACTTTATTGCATATGTATCGGCCATCCAGTTACATAAAAATCAGTGCATTGTAAAAACAGCAAGAGTTTGCCCAGTGAAGAAATTTGATCTCAATAAAGAAACATGGTCTATTTAACTTCAATTTCAGTTCGACTATGTGTAATGTTGTTAAAGCATTGAAATTGGAGAAAGACCATTTGCCACAACTCCATTAATGCAATGCAATACAAAGTCCTTACCTGTATCTACCTCTATCACCATCGCCTTCTGCTGCACTGTTGTTCTCAGCTGCACTATTCTGGTCAGCAATGCCACTGAAAATTTTGTATCAATCCATGTAGTTCCCATTAACTAAGTAATTTATTTCTTTTCTTATATAAAATATTCTCTTCTTATATAAAATGTAAACTATTGTACTTATATATGGTATATGGTGCTATAAGGTTACTGTGGATGGGTGCTAGCGCTCGGTGTTATCTTTGATGGTCTTGGTACATTGCCAGAACGGGAAATTAAAGGGTGTTCCTGAAAATCAACGTTAGGATCATCAATCCTAACTTATGCTGAGGTTTCACCTTTTTGTGAGGCATATTAAATTAACAAATTAGTATTTTATTATAATATAAATTACATATATTTTCTTTTTCTATATACTTCTTTTAAACATTGTAATAACAATGTACTCTGCTGTCTCACAAATAAAGTTTTTTTTATTTTTTTATTTTATAATATAGATGGAGTAGGGAAGCCACAGCAGGACAGGATTGCTAGTGTCCATCTTGGTTAATGGAGAATGAAGATGAGAAACACATTTTTTTTATCTAATCTCCCATGTGAATAGTAAAATAAATTAAAAAGACATGCATATAGTATGCCACACTTGGTTGTTCTATTGACATTGACGGTTCCATTTTAGTCTGGCTTCTGTCATATCAAGCATGTTATCTCTATGTGCATACATACACATAAAAACGTAAAACTCCTTTACGTATGAATGACTTGGAAGTAAGCTGGCGAGTATGTGACAACATAGAAAGAGAGAGATGTATTGTATATAGCTGTAGGTGTAATAGAGAGGTGTAAGCACACATATATATCTATCCCCTTCCCATTTATTTCATGCTTAAAATTTAGTTCATGTTTATTAACTTTTACTTCCATCATGTAGTCTAAAGCACACTCATTTCATTATTATTATTATTTATTTGTGTTATGTGTGATCCTGATCAACTTTGTAATTAAATATCATTTCTAACTTGTCAGGTATAAAGTCTAGAAAAAAGAGTGTACAGAACCACCACAATTAAGTTTACTAAAGTAGTTTTTCTTTGGTAAATATATCTTTAGGAGACAAAACTCATAACACATTCATCTGTCACTGAAACAAATTCTCCAACACATTAGCATGCAATGTATAAGCTCTTTTTAACACTAAGTTATATTTATGTAAATTTTTTGCTGTAGTTGTAACTACTATTAGTTTTTAATTTAAGTTTATATTTTACTACTGTTCTGTTTTTAAATATTGTGTATGTACAATATTCCTGATGTGGAGCTGTGTGTAAATTTAATATCCTCAATAAACATATTCATATTTACTCCTTTGTATTCCGTTTAAAGTGAAGAAGAATTCCCATTAATGAAGTTATGTGTATCAATGTCAGCGATTTATCGAGGGTTTTACTAAGTGGCTAAGAGTAACTTGGATTTTTTGTATTACTAGTTGAGGGGCGTATCACATTCACCCATCTTGATCCTACCGCTTCACTCTAGTATGACTAGATGGAGCCCACACTCTCAGGTGTAGTCCATGGAGATAAGAGAGCACACACTCTGTCTCAGTCTAGGGAGAGATAATACTCACACACACACACACACACAATACACAGATATTGCCAACACAGTGTACCATCACTTAGTCTAGCCAAATAGGGCTATTTACTTGATATCTTTTTGATCAATAATCATCTTTTCTCCTCAGTATAAATGTGTGATAATGTATTGGTAAATTTAGTGCACTGATAGATTAATTTATAAGGAATTTTGTATGCTAAGGATACACATAATATGAATAAAGTGCCTTATTAAACTTTATTATGGTAGTTTTGTATAACTATAACAACTTATATATATAGTATTACAGTACTCTTTGAACTTGAAGAGCTACCAATCACATTTTTTTTAAATAGTTGACCAACTACCATCCTTTACTTAAGAAATATTTAAAATTAATTTTAACACTTACATTGAGCGATCACGGTCTGCTTCGTCGTGATTTCCCTCCATTGTGCTTTTCAGTTACAAAATCATTTGCCTTTCACTAAGTTTATAATAAAATGGATGTCAATATTTATATTATTGTAATAGACATGTTTTGTTTCCCTACATCATAGACTATTTTGTTCTGGTAATCGGAGAAACATATTCTTTTAGCACAATTCAGATACAGGTTTCATAACTAATATTATCTGCTACTTATGTGCTTAAATAAATTTTATTGTTAGCAATAAAGATAATCCCAAATCCATTAGAAATCAATTTCTTTTACTAAAGCTGAAAGCCCGTTGTGTTGACGTTTTATGATTAAGTGACGTTTACTTGACATAAGAAAACAAAATATTAAATGTCATTCTTTAGGACTTCAAAATTGTTTTTTCTGAGATTACAATATCGGTCTACTTACATATATTATTGTACATTTAATTCATTCCTTTATCAAGATAAAATAATCTTAAATAAAATTAATAATAAAAAAATAGGTTTCCTGTAAATCGGTTTACGGACAGTATAATTTTACATTGAAACGTTCGCCTTTTTGCATACCCTAATGCTATGGAAGCGAAAAGAAGACCAATACAGTTTCATCGGGTTGCTATGAGTGCTCGTCGAGCGACAAAACTAGGTTTGTGATCGAATAGGGGTCCGACCCCACACTCTCCCGTAGATGGGAGAGATGCATCCCGAGATAAGAATGTTTACTATAGCTAATAAAACTATTCCCCCGACTCTGACGTCGAGGATAGCTCACGCACGGTAGTTAAAACGGCCTCGGCGCTGATGTGAATTCTTGGCTCTTGGAGAGGATCATGACCGAGGCGTCTGGTAGGTTGTATAACTGATCTGTAGACGAGTAC
>JAFELO010000125.1:1453175-1480512 GCA_017140195.1 Eumaeus atala
CCCGGTATGGCAAAACTGTTTTGAATTAATTGTATAATCTTTTTCTTTCCTTTGTAATTCAAAAACCGTTACATGTAAGGGGCGCTACCCTTTATTATTAAAATTTTCAAAATCTACCAAATTTTGTAGCGGTTCCATAATCTCCGAGTGAAACATCTGTGACATACAGATGGACAGATGGATGGACATGCGGATATAAATACAATATAAAAGTTCCGTTTGTTGCCTTTTGGCTAAGGAACCCAAGAAAAAGGTGAACACGTCGTTGTGTAAGCATCTAGTAAGAATGTCTACGGTGCATGGTTCTTAATTGGTCACTAAATTAAGCTGCAGGCCCGTCTATTTCCGGAGCTGCTCCGGCCTCCGGGAGTCATCAGCTCGCATTATTGTGAAACAACGTTTGCAATGTGTTCTTGTATCGCCGCTGGGTTTGTTTAGCTGACTTTCAGATTACAAGACGGTTAACTTGTTTTATTAGCCGAGCACTCAGACGGAGAACAGTGGTTGTATGTGTGTACAGACTATTATTTTTAGAAAATGGAAAAATCTCAATAACACTTTGGTCCGAAGCTGTACTCCGACCCAAGACGTCACGGCTGTGGTTGAACACGTCACCACCAGACCACGTGGCAGACAACGTGTGTATGAATGTAAGTATGTTCCTATGTATGAATGTAAGTAACGCTGACCCACGTACGATGGGACGGCGACGCGTCTGCGTAACAATCATGCGAATGTCCATGGGCGTCGGTAGTCATCAAGAGGCTTCGGTCGCTTGCTTTCCCCCTTATGCTACAAGAAAAAATAAGTGTGTATGTATGTATGAATTTAGGTATCAATGCGTGTAAGTATGTATGTATGTATTTTTTATAGAATAGGGGGCACTTACCCACCTCCACCCATGCTCCTACCCACCTCTCGGTATACGGAGAGAATCATGGGAGATGAGAATAGGGGGCAAACGAGAAATTAAGTCTTTTTACGACTACCGACGCCCATAAACATCCACATAATTACTATGCTGATGCATGGCCCTCCTGTCCCCCCCCTCCAATGGGCCTCACAAACCGCACGAAACGCGACACTGAAGAAGTCACTTTACGGCGGTACTATGAGAGCGAGAAGTACCTCCCCGGTCCTCCCCGGCCCAATTCCGTTACATAGGAGGATGTTGGTTCATGTACAACGCAGGGCACTACATTTGTCGGTAATTCGTAGAGATTTTGCCACAAATCATTTTCGGCTCTCAAATCTCGTAAGTTTTTAAACCAAATGCCAATATTCGCCGCCCTATTTCTTATAAATAATATTAAGAGGAGGAAACTTGTTTGTATTGAACAGGCTCCGACACTACTCGGCCGATTCGGAAAAAAATCTTTTTCCATTGGAATCGTACATTGCGATCAATATCAACATTTCTTAAACGTGTATGAAACTTCGAATACGTACGTAACTAAAGCTGCGAAAAAAATATCAAAGTAAGTCTTTATTTCGCTACAGAAGTGATTAGTGTAGCTGGCTATCTCTACAGACGTTGCTCTGTCAGGAATTTAATTTACTGTCATTACCATCACATTGAATCATAATTACGGTGCATTTATAATTTATATATTTTTGTAAATCAATGAATATTTGCCATTTTTCGCACATTCGTGCGAAGCCTGAACGACAGGTCGTTTCTTCGAAATTGGTTGAATTCCAACCACCCCTTCCACACAGTGTGACTCTCATCGACATCAATATTTTGATACAATGTGTACGAAGAAGAAAATTTGTGGCCGGAGTGATATATAGTGTCATCTCGGTAAAGATCTCCTCGGCCACAGACTTTCTCTAAACTTCAATTTGTGGCCGGAGTGATATATAGTGTCATCTCGGTAAAGATCTCCTCGGCCGCAGACTTTCTCTAAACTTCAATTTGTGGCCGGAGTGATATATAGTGTCATCTCGGTAAAGATCTCCTCGGCCGCAGACTTTCTCTAAGCTTCAATTTGTGGCCGATATAGTGTCATCTCGGTAAAGATCTCCTCGGCCGCAGACTTTCTCTAAGCTTCAATTTGTGGCCGGAGTGACATATAGTGTCATCTCGGTAAAGATCTCCTCGGCCACAGACTTTCTCTAAGCTTCAATTTTCAACTGTGTGCACTGACGTCAGCGCGTCTTCACCGTCATCGGATTCCTCTTCATCGCTGCCCCAGAAGAAACAAGTCTATGTTGCGTAAGGTCTTTGGCAATTGCTGAAACCCGAGCGCGAATCGGCCTTGCGCACGAAGGGTATATATGTTATAACAGATATTTTTGATCATAATTATTTAGGAAGTTACGAATAAAAACAGCGAGAAAAATGATGTTTCCAAAACTATAAAAAAACACGGAACATCTACATATGGTGTATTGGGATCCCCAAGCGATGTAGCGGTGGATTCTCGTTTCTCTGTCGACGGGACGAGCCCGGGTTCGAATCCGTAAGACGTGAGCTTAGATAAATGTAGAAGTAATAAAAAGCGATCTTAGAGAGCTCCAATAATAAAATTTAATTATTATCACGGCTTCTTGCCGATTTGAAGCGCAAATCGACCCCACCCGTCAGAGGGTGGGGGAGGAGGCCGGCATCCTCTGACAAGCCAAACCGAAAGACGAGCTCAACTATCCTTATACACGTCCCGCAACATTAAACGGCATCGTGCGCGCGCCGTCCCACTAGCGTGGGGAGGGGGCCGCTCCCCCTTTTCGGTCCCAAAAATAACCACGATAGGGTAATGTCTGTAAAAATTGTAGTTTAAAAAGGTTCCAGTAGATTAAAAAAATCGATCACATACAGACAGGGATCCCGATACAACCATTATTGGGATCCCCAAGCGATGTAGCGCTGGATTCTCGCTTCTCCGTCTTGCCTAAGACATCTTGTGCGTGCGTTGTACTCGCATGATTATAACCGATATAAAATTAAGAAACTTTTAGGCATCTACGTCTCTTCTCACCTTAGCTCCCGCCCCTCCCAACGCACGGACTTATAAAAGAAAGAAGCAATAACGTTGTTTATTGCTTGTTTCTTCTATAGGAAAAAAATAATATCATGTCACAAGAGCGAGGTAAAAAATACTGGGTACACAAAATTTACATTATCACATCACAAAAGCGAGGGCTAGTACACAAAAAATTATAAGCAGTTGGGTTTTTCAATATAATGTTAAGTTTTTATGTAACTTTTTTACATCCAAATGTAAAGTTTCACCCTAATTTATGTACTATGGGGTGATAGTAGTCCGCCCCGGAGAGGCCCTCGGTCCATCAGTTTGGACAGAAATATCTGCTGTTATATTAATTACCGTCAGAACCTTCTCATTATACGTGTCCTTCCGACACTCTTTATTTTCGACTTTGCAACGCTCAACTTGACACACATACTTGCACTTACAAGAGGGACCCTCGGAGCTGGGGGGCGGATGGAGGGTATGCAAGAATCAGCGTTTTATCGTAAATTGGCGTCATTTTTACGAGCACGCTCATATCCGGGATTTAATTTAAATTTGACTGTCATTTGGGAGTCTATTGCTCTCATATCACGCTTCCCTACGGTAGTTATAACAGGTAATTTGACGCAGCATTACAGCTAAATCAGGCCGGCACGACCGTGGAGGTACTTCAGCAATGACAAAGTGGCTCGCTGGTGACCCTGGAGGGGAAACTAAAGGAGAGGAACATACTGTCTGCACCACCAAGCCACTTACGATACACGGATGTTTAAGGACACCGGTAGGGCCTGACTGCTCCTTTTTCCTGTTGACACTATATAAAAAATTATGACTATTCTGGAATCTACGTACAAGATCCAGTTGTACCTAGAACATAATATCCTCAAACAGGTGCAAGCATCTTTTTTTAAATACTTACTTATTTACCAGCCGTCCGCCCCGGTTTCGCCCGTGAAAACCGGAAGTCGGATAGCTACTATAACAAATTATGCACCAAAACCTTCCTCAAGAGTCGTGGAGGAGGAGGTACATATAGACAGGAAGGTTTCTTCTCGCCCCAGCAGTTCCTGAGATTAACTAGTTCAAAGAAATAGTAACAAACTCTTTAGCTTTATGTTACTAAAGCATGATTTTATTTCATTCGACAGGCCTTGCTGCTTTTATTTTATAACGTATAGACGGGCTTCAATAAAACAAATATACACTCATTATAAAAAAAGGCCCCAAAACCTATCTGTCAGTATTTATTTATTTATCGCATATTTTCACATAGTGGATCTGAATAATGATTACTTGTACTTGTCTTGGCGGCTGAGTTTAAATTGACGGGTTCGCAACGCGCCCACGTCAGAGCAGATGCCCACAATGACCTGGGTACCTAACGTTCCTTTGTGTGTCTTATGTGATCGGTTTCCTCTAAAACTACTGAACGGGCTTCCATGCGGTCATCACGTCCTATCCACACGATCCTCCATCTGTACGACTCCCGAGGAAGGTTTGGTGTATAATATTATATTATATAATATTGTTATGGTAACTATCTGACTTCTGATTTTCACGGGCGAAACCGGGGCGGACGGCTAGTATTTAAGTAAGTATTTAAAAGAAGATGCTTGCATTTGTTTGAGGATATAATGTTCTAAGTACAATTGATATGATATGCGTAGATTCCACAATAGTAATAATCTTTTCTATAGTGTGGCCCATTAGAGGGGAGGAGGGGAAGAGTGTACCGTATCAGCATAGTAAGTATGCGGTTCATGTCATCATCATCTCTAAAATAAAACGGGTAACAGACATAACGTCATACACAAGTAGCGATTCGCCCCGGCTTTGTTCGTGAGTAATAATTACACACGAATTGGCGAAAACCGCATGAAAATCCTTGAGTAGATTAAAAAAAGGGGATCACATACAGACATAAACTTTCTGGAGACTTTTTAATAAGTAGAACAGAATTGAAGAGATGAAACTATTGTTTGGGTTAGTTAATACAGCGCATACACTGTTACACATTTCTACGGGTAATTCTATTTTTTATCTGATTTAAAAGAGCAAGTAAGCAAAAATACATCATAAGGAAGAAAAAACTTATACAGAACAATAAGTAAAAGTAAGCAGTAAAACAAGCAGAGAAACAAGTAGCAAATACATTTAAATATTAATAACTGCAATACAGGACAATGTGTGGGAAAATACACAACAGTTTAACTTACCCCCAAAATGGTAATCACTCAGTTTAATGGTTGTGATGTCACCTGCCCGGGCACCATTACCCTGACATTACATGGTCCCACGTACACCGTACGTGGGACCATGTAACAGCGCAGCTAACACATAATTTGTTATACCTTATGGTCAACGTTTTAAAAGTTGAATTTAGAACACGCAATTACTTATTTTTACACATTAGTGTTGCCTGCTCCGCGACCGCGACACCGGGCACATGAATAGCTACAAGCCGATGTAGGGATGGATATAAGGTTTAGGTGTTAGTTATGTCTGAGGCATTAACCATTCTAATTTATCATGAGACAAATCTACGGACTTAAACGTATACTATAGGATCGTAATGTATCGCTATGAGGGATTAGTCTAGGTAGTAATTAATGCCAGCTCCGAATTGAAAAATCGCCGCCGCGCGCACCACACACACACACGCAGCACGGCTTAGAAATCGTTCAGCTAAAGACTGATAATATATTAAAACAAGCATAACATAGTAAGAGCATAGATATAATTAGTTACCAGCCCAGATGTACATATACAAGTGTTATAATTTATAGCATCATCACGGGATGTGGCTATAAATTATACGGGGTCAAATCACGGGGTTTGACCCGCGTAGTCTCGGTCCTATTAGTCGTAGCGTCATGGCATATAGCATATAGCCTTCCTCGATAAATGGACTATTCAACACAAACAAATTTTTTTTCATTTCGGGACAATATTTCCTGAGATTAGCGCGTTCTAACAAATATACAACAGCTTTTATATTTTTAGGAGACATAAACAATAATACTGTTCTTAAGTACATTGCACACAAGTACCACACGATATATTAAGCGCGCTCCAAAGAACGTTAAATATTTAAGAGACCGTTTCGGATCGTGGGTTCGAAGCTGCGACGAAAAAAGTCCCGCTTGGTCCGAGAATCGATACGTGGCTACTCTGTCTGCCGGACAGGGCGTCTGCGCTCTTGCTTGCCCGTGTCGTTTGGACGCGCCGCTCGCACGTACGCGCGCGCCGCACGCGCGAACGGGACGGCACGCGTGTTCGCACGCTTCCCGCTGCGCGCGTGTGTCTGCTATTGTGCGCGTCGGCGTGTTTGTTCGCCGCGCTCGCGAGGGGGTGACGTGTGCCGCTCAAACGTTATTTAGAAAGTCCGTTATAGACCTATTACAACAAACATCGAGAACGTCTATTCTAAACGCTAATACACTGTAAAACAAACTTAAAACGTTGTTTATTGCATAGTATCGGGGTATGGAGAAGGATAAACGCCGTGGGCATATCAGCGAAGACTCGAACGAGCCTCCGTCGAAAATGGGCAAGATTGAAGTGGGTAGTTTGGTGGACTCCAACCAGGCCGACGACCGCAAGCTGATCAAACTCGTTCGTGAAAGGCGGCTACTGTACGCGCGGAACAACATGCCCGTGGCGAGCTACTACACGCAAGTGAAGGGCCTCTGGGACGACGTGGCTAAGGAGATGGGCTGGAGTGGTAATTGATAATCTATATTAATAAAACTTACTTAAGGACAGACTGACAGACAACGCCCAGCCGAAACTACAGTATCTAGAAACTTGACGTTCGGTACAGAGGTTCCTTACATGTACGTCTGCACTTAGGAAGGGTCTTACAAATTCAACCCATAAGGGGTGACATGGGGGGTGTATTTTAACATTAAATTTTACTATGCTACACATGTGCGGGCGCTTCTAGGTATGTATATATTGTAAGAGGCTCTTGTATATCTGTCGTCTTGGTGTTCTTCGAAAGAGGCTCCTGTACATCATTGGACCAGTAGAGGCTGTAGCTGTTGTTATTGATGATGATGTGATAATTTTATCTCGTCGGTGGAGATAAGTTTACGTGAAGTATTTCGTATACTTTGAAGTATTACGTAACTTAAGATTGTATGTCGTATACTTGGCAAACGAGCATTCATGTCACCGCATGGCAAGTGCAGCCACACACAACCGTCACATAGTTCCCCCATGTAAATGTGTGCGTAATGCGCTGTCTCTTGCTAGCATTTTATAGTTGTTACTTATTACTTGAAATGTTTTTTGAGTTTAGTAACAATATTATGCTATCTGCGAGTCGCGGTTTCGTCCGCGTAATTTTTATAGCCTACAACCTGTGTTTTTTATAGTATAGGGGGGCAAACGAGAAATTGGAGGTATACTACGTCTACCGACACCGATTAATATCCGCATAATTATGCCAATGCGTCGCCCTCCTTTCCTCCTCCCAACCAATGGGCCACCGGCTACTTATAAACCACGCGAAACGAAGAGGTCACTTTACGCCGGTCTCATGTAAGCAAGAGGTACCTCTTCGGTCGTGCCGGCCCAATTCCGCTGCTAAGCAGCATGGCACCACCTCTTACTACGTATTCTTACCCAGTCGGGTATTTTCTTGATAGCTTAGTAATATTTGCTTCGAAATCTCTTTCAATTCTAAGCATTCACAAATATCTCCTGAGTATGGCTTTTCCACTCTTTTTTCTTCTGTATCATATGTATAGCAGGGGCATACGAGTATTCAAATCACCTTTAGTGACAACTTAGCGTTGCGCCCGGCTTTGCCTGTACATACCGGCGGTCGGATTAAAAATTATATATTAGAATCTTGAACCATCGTCGGGAATAACTCTATCATCGGTGAAAACCATATAAAAAGCTGTTTAGTGCATTTCGAGAGAATCGATCACATGCGGGCAGGTCCTGGGGGATTTCGTTTTATAATTACTTACTTTACTTTAAAATATTAAGTACTAACAATAGATGTATCTGAGCAAACATTCCCTTCATATTTTTTATACTTTCCATATGCACTCAAGATTTATAAAAGTATATGCTGTCAACATTGATTTTTTTTTTCGGAGGGACCTATTACTGATTGGCGGCGCTTGTCCAGCCTTAACAGTTCCAATGACTACGTCAACATTGATACTGGACTGTCATTCTAAAGTATCCGAATTTGTAAAAACATATTTTTTATAAAGTCAACCAACCTTACGCGTATGATTTTAAGTTGTTTTAACAGAGTGCAGACTTTTCACATTGTGCACGTCTTTTTCACGGGCGGTTTTGAGACTTACTGGGTGTCGTGGTGATTTTTAATCAATGGCTGTCATTCATTAGGAAGAGGAATCATTCGGAAAAGGCTGTGCTATGCATAGTGCATGTCACTACATCGTCCCATGCAACGGAATTGGGCCGGCACGACCGGGGATGTGCCTCTCGCTCACATAACACCGCCGTAAAGTGACATCTTCGTGTGTTTCGCGTTTCGCAAGGTTTGTGAGTAACCTGTGGCCCATTGGGGGGGGATAGGTTGGCAACGCATCGGCATAATAATTATATACATGTTCATGGGCGTCGTAAAAAAGGCTCCGATTTCTCGTTTGCCCTCCTATTCTATAAAAAAAATGATCTCAAACGCCCTCAAGAAAGTGCATAATTATTATGCAGATGTATTGCCACCTTCTCTTGTTCCCTGTAAATGAGGTAAGTCCACGTTGTGCATCACGACAACTGTCGGACTCGTACAGCGAACTGGCGCGCAGACACGACACCGAACATCCGATGTAGGGACACGCCGCGCCGGCCGCGGTCAACACACACTGCATTGACAGCAGAAAAAATTGCTACGAATAGTCAGAACGACACTTAACACAGGGCCTAATCGTAATGGGATTAGACCCGATACGGGATTTTCCATCCTCCCAATTGCGGGGATAGGGTCTGTCCACTATTCGCCCTCAACTGCAGTATACGCCAGTGCGCGTCAATATGTGTTGGGCTTTGTTTCAACAGCCTAGAATCTATGTATAAAAAAATTCGGGCGCAAAATTTTTAATATTTTCTATATTTATATCATAGGTATCTGAATACATATGAGCACTTTTTGTCAGAATTCATTTTTATAAAGAAGAAATACCTATACCTATATGTTCACGATCTACATATCTAAGACTAAACACACTAGCGTCTAACGTAATAACCCTAAAACGTGTCGAATAATTGAAAATTAGAGTTGAACTAACAATATACCACACAAGGTTATACTAAGTCTCTTTTTCTTTTGTTTACGCGGGTAAACGCATTTACGCGCCATCGCCCGAATGAGATACAGTGGCGTGTTGTGCTCGCGGGTCGCGGCACATTATAGTGCCAAATATTCACTGAAACCGCGAATGCCATCAGTGCCGTCTGTGGTGAGGTGTTCTTTAACTATAAATTATCAGGGCACCTCGACTATTCAGCCTCCTGAGGGACCGTCACCAGAGAGGACCCGCGTCACAGGAGAACCACACAACATTTGGGACAGTGCAATGGGATGAGGCTCCTATCCTCGCCCCCTTGCCAAAGCGCCTCTTCCTCGTGCCCTTTAGTCCTCGCAGCTCTGCGCTAGTGTGCATCGCCTGACTTCGTGTTGCAGTGGCGGACGTGCGCAGGAAGTGGTCGCACATACGCAACTCGTACTCGCGCCACCTGCGCAACGAGATGCACGGCGCTTGCACGAGCAAGGGGCGCATGGTCTCGCGCTGGTATCTCGCGGACGAGCTGGAGTTCCTCCGCGAGCACATGGCCACAGACATGTGAGTTTCACACAGCAACCCAGCAGTCGCAGCCTTTGCTGCTTACCGACCACCGTGAGCATAGCATGCGACACCTCCTGTATCGCGCTTCGTGCGGTTTGTGAGTGGCCGGCGGCCTTTTGGTGAGGAGAAAATTAATAGTCATTATGTGGATGTTCATGGGCTCGGCTGCGATTGCCCTTTCGCCCCCCGACAAATGCTATAATGATCCTCTTACGAATTAGGTCAAGTACAGAGGCAGGCGGATTGCTGAGCGCCGAGACCGTAGTGAGCCACTGTGAGTGTTACCTCATAGTATGTGCACAAAGGTAATCGGAGCCTTTAGACGGCTACCGATGCCCATAGACATCCGCATTATTGTTGTCACGCGAATGTGCTGCACTTCCTCCTCGCCTATAAAGTGTGATGCATCTTCATGCACAATAATACCTTCACAAAGTGACAGTTATGTTGTATCATTATTACGTTGCCTTCCTTTCACTGCTACCTGCAGCGGTGTCATGTGAGCGAGAGAAACATCCCGCCGTCTCGGCTTGATACGGCTGCAATGCAGCCAACAGCCATTTGTATTAACATTGTAACATGACTGATAAACCCACTAGACTGCACTACCAATAGATCGTAAGTAATTTGAGAAGAGCTTTCTTCAACGAGACTTACTTTCAGGCGACCGTCTCCTTACACGTCGTACGCGCCGTCGTTCCTCGAGATGGACATCGGCGACACCCCCACCCCCGAGCCTGACGTGAAGCCCTTCCTCCACAACCCTTGGTTCGCGCTCAGCTCCATCAAGTCCGAGCCCAAGTTTGACAAGCCCCCCTCCCTCAACAACGACGACAGCTCCAGCTCAGCCGCTTTCCTCCCGGACGAGAACTCCTCCTATTTCCAATTCTTCCGCGGCATCTACAACGACTACCAAGAACTGTCCGCGAAGAAACAGAGATTTTTTAAACGGAAATGCTTTAATCTCCTCCACGAGCTGCTGGACGAGGAGGAGATGTGCTCCCAATCGGGACAGTTCCTGTACAACCAGAACAGCGCTCTCAACCTGTCCAACTCTGGCCATGACAGTGACAACGACGACAAAGAGACCAAGTCTGCGGAGTATAAGATCCTCCCCCACACGTGACTCCGTCCAAATTGTCATGAACTGATAGTGTTTACACTGGGGACAAGGGACTCGTGACCGTTACCTGTTGCGTTATATGGTCCCACATGTATTCAGCTGTTCTTCGTGCAGCAGTGTATACTGCAGCGTGCTTGTTGCTGGTTGTTCTTACAGCGTGCTTGGTGCTGATTGTTACTTCATTAACACGCTCAAACCGTTTATGACGATCTAGGCTGGCAAGTTGGAAATATGCCAGGGCCCCTCGGTAAGGGTAAAGTACGTAAGGTTGAAATATGTTTTATTGGTTAAGCTCCAAGCTATTGGAAGACAAACGGATCCCACCCGTTGAGCCATAGACCGACGATACAGAAGTAGTTACGCCACTGATCTAACTGATAATGTTTGTGAACAGGGGTCACAAACATTTTAAGTTCGCGGTGTGCTTATTTTAACATTTTTTGCACCGCTGCACTAAAATGTATTAGTATGGTGCCCTTACGTAAGGAAAACACAGAAATTAGATGAATTATACACGAATTATAAAGCGTGAGCTTGGCGATAGCCTTACATATTTTCAATTTCTGACTGTGCGGTTGTTGAGGTCATAGTTTGAAAACCCCTGCTCAGTATGATTCTAACCCGATCGCGTTAACGTAAAACAACCCAACTCGTACGTTACGTACCTACCATTGGGTAATTTGAAATTTGTTAAATACTAATATGTAGTGATATTATATTTTAATTAAATAAAATACAGAATCAGTTAATAAGGTTCTGTTAAAAGTGTAATAAATTAATATGTTTTCTTACACAACGGCTTATATTTATTTCCCTTCCTTATTGTAAAATAACACGTCCTGACTGACTGATTCATCATCACCGAGCGTAAACTATTAAACTGAAGGCCATGAAATGAAACACACTAAGGAAGGTATGTTGGAATTTCTACCCCTAAGGTAGTGAAATAGGGGTTGAAATGTTTTTCGGCACTCCGTCATTTTTGAAGCTAGCAGCATGAAAATTTGTATTTAGCGTTTTTATAAATTCTACTCCTAAGTGTACGGAGATACGCGGGTGAAACCGCGGGGCTCTGCTTACAAATAAAATTTTAAAATTGTGTAGTTGTGATATTTTAATGTTAAGTTTAATGGAAAGTCCTCGAATGTAGTATTTTTCATTCCGATTGATTTCGAAATAAAACAGTTTTGTGGTTTATTATTTAGCATAGACTTATTGCATTTGAATCCGCGGGGCATTACTAGTATTGATATGCAAATTGTCCAAGTGTGATTGCCGTGGTGCACATTCGAAATCGTAACAGTTAAGATGTTTTAAGATGTTTTGTTTTGTACTTTTTTATTGTATAGGGAGAGACATACGAGAAATCGGAGCTGTTCAACGACAACCGCACTACATCAGCACTATTATGCCGATGCGTTTTGTATAGGCACTGTTATATTAGTCATAAGTAGGTTGATACTACCAACTTATAGTGACAGTCGGATACATCGGATAATACGCCTTACCGCCTACAGGTAGCGTTTTGATAATTAGCTGTCCATACAAGCAACATCGATGTTAAATTTCAGTCACTTGTAAATTTAAAAATGGAAATTATTGCATTGGGTTCGATTTTCAAAGTTGAGGTTCATAAAATATGTGACTCTCATATAACAAGAATCTATTCATCAGAATGACGTCTAAATGTCTGGGTATTTTATCGTAACTATTCTTGTCATGCGAATGAGTTGCCCTCCTTTTCTCTTCACCTCCAATGGGCCACCGGCTACTCACAAACGAAATTCGAGAGCATAGCTGTCACTTCACGGCCCCTCCCCGGTCGTGACAGCACATTCAGCTGCAATGCAGCATGACATCTTACTACGTATGTGTGCGTACTACGGTCTCCTCGGCCAAGACAATAAAAGTTGTTTTAAGTCATCTTAAATAACCATCGGGATACATCATTCCCAACTGCGGATGACGGGGGTGTCTGTCCCCCTATCGACCACAATCTCACCTAGACCAGACCGTCACCGTAAAAAAATAGAAACGTTTGATGGTGTTACCATACCCTACGCTACGGAGGAGAACAATCTAGAAGTATTATTCTGCCAACATTTTTGCTGGACTTCCCAAATCGAACACATCAGTCAGAAAAGTACCTGTCCTTTAGACCGCATACAAAAGGCAGTCTGGAAGAAATTGCTTTAAAGCATCAACTCAGTCTTTTGTACACCGAGGTATATTTTGAGTGATATTATTTTCTTTTGTGTAAACTGTCTTGTCTCAACGTCAATGTTTTTTGTATTGTATTTTCAAATGTACAATAATTGTTTGTATGTTCTTGGATCTTCATTATATTCTTAGTACACAAATAATAATTTGTGAATGTCCTTTTAAATGAAAGCGGTGGGTACCAGTAATTCGTTTTAATATTAAACATTTAATACCAAGTATTTTGGGTTTTATGGGAGTAAACGAGCAGCAGTTTGGTGACTACCAACGCCTATAATAATCCGTTCAATTGTTATTCACATGTCCGTCCCTTCTCAGGGCCACCTGAAATTCACAAAGCTCATGAAACACGACAGCATAGCCTAATATAATAATGACACGGGGTATTTTATTATTAGCCTTCTCAGAGGCTAATTTAACTTCTGCCGTCCCACAAATGTGTGGCAAAAGTGAAAATACATTTTAAGTAGAGTAGAATGAAGGCCATATGGTTTAAGGACCATGGACATTGGAGAGAACAGAGCGTGTTCTTTAAAACTCAGTTTCAAAATTAGAATTCGCTCAAAAAAAATCGCAATAGGCGCTCAGGTAGCCGGCGCGCGGCGTACGAACACAAAGGACACGGAGCGATGCAATTGTCGCCGGGCGGCCGGATGCGAGGGCGCTCGAGGGGACGGCGGCGCGGGGCAGGCGCGGCCGGAGAGGGGGGGCTCCGGCGCCGGCCGCCTGAGCCGGCCTGACTAGTGAGCGCGGCACGGACGGCCTGCCACCTCGCGCCGCTGCGATCCGGTTCCCGCGTCCGCTAAAACGGTAAGTACGTTTATTAGTTCAGTTCGCCTAATATACTTGGATGCCGTATGTGGCACGTACGAACTTCTTAGCCGTGCCGAGACGGCCGACTGCCCGTAGCTCTGTACGTACGTCGCGCTCTAATATCCGGCGCCGCACACGGACCCGCCGCTCTGTAATCTGTGTTCCGTGACGCAACGATTGCGCGTGTGTGCGTACGCCTGCTTACACACACGCGCACGCACGCTTGTTTTACTTGTCTGATTGTATGGTATGTTGGCATGTTATTATCACTATTTATCGTTGTATAAATACCTGTGTTTAGTTCGTTTGTTTTGCGCTCTGTCTTACAATAGAAGAACCACGTCTGACGGGACAGCTAGCTGTCAATAACTTCTGCTGTGAATAATTTACGTTGATATGTTTTCACGCCTTTGATTACATTATGGAATTCTCATACTGATCTACAACGTTTTAGGAAATGTTATAAAAGTCTGTGTACTGATAATGTAGGATTCTAATGATATAATAATTTTTCAAATCGGTCCAGTTGTTTCGGAGCCTGAGTGCAAAGAAAAATACAAATGATCAAATGTTTCCTCTTTATTATACTAGTGTTGAATACTATATTAGTATAGACTAGCTAGATAGGCACACAAACTTATAGGCGTTACAGTTTATAACTATATTTTCAATGTGAAAATTATAGATAATTCTAATTTACCAATTTTTGGTGGCATTTGTGGTTATTGCGGCAAAAGCAATATCTATCTGTAAAATTTGCAACCGTCTATCAAGGTTGATATTACGATTGTCTATCAGACAGAGGTAGGTGACAGACAGACGGACAGTGGAGTATTACTAATTGGGTTCCGTTTTTAGGCACTTTGGTACAGAATCCTAAACAAGTACCCACTTAAAAGAAACGTTTGTCAATTTAATTGGCATTTGGCATCACTGTCGGTATCCGTTTCATGGTTCTCTGGCGCGGATTAGACGTGTGGACCGCACTAGGTAACCTCATAGACGCTGCATTTACACATATTTTTGAACACCAATGACCTGCACAATATCCCCAACATAGTGAAATCAAAACCGGGACAGGCAGGGCACTATTCGGCTGTTTCCCTACATATCGAATTTGGGTAATATTTGGCATAGATGTACATTACAAGCCGGAATGATATAATTTTAAATTTATCCCCAAATATGAAACATTCCTGTGTGATATCTTTTAGACGAGTGTGAGCGCGAGGCACAGCTAGTTTCTAGCAAATACTACGGGCAAATTTTACTAAAAATACAAAATGAAAGTAGGTAATTGATTGTGACGTATACGATAAAGTAATAGCACACCAGCGTGACAACAGACCATTGTAGAGACGTACCACGTGACCAACGTACTGACTTATACGCGTACCAACGTACCTGTGCATACCAGCGTGACAACAGACCATTGTAGAGACGTACCACGTGACCAACGTACTGACTTATACGCGTACCAACGTACCTGTGCAGTGTGCTAACGTAGCAACTTACCAGAGTGACCATGTACCAACATACAGGCGTACAACGTCGATAATTGGCAAAGCTTTATGTTGGGTTATGTTCTAAATTCGAACTGCACTTTTCTTTTTACTGGAAATGAATTGATATTAATCTGGTGCGATTATACACAGTGAAAGATGGTGCGTAGCAGCAAGAAGCTGATCGAGCTGGTGCGAGTGAACCCGTGCCTCTACGACAAGCAGCACCCCATGTACCTCAACGTGGGCCACAAGCGGGACCTCTGGGCCGACATCAGCAAGCAGATGGACATGCCCAGTGAGTAGCCGCTACTTGACGTCCTGGCTAGTGAGATGTGGTTCACACTATTCGAAAAAAGGCTCATTATTTCTTTTGTAATTGTGTAATACATATGAAAATGACTATCCTTAGGGTAAGAGAGGCTACACTATCGAGTTTCGTGCGGCTTCTGAGTTTACGGTGGCTCGTTGCGTTGCTATTATACGTCTTATAATTATTGTACTCACATGTACTTAAAAGGCTCCGACTGTTAGTTTGCCCATTACCATGACAAGAAATTAATTTATAGAACAGAATAGAACATAATTAAATCTAATATATGACAATAATTACAATCCTACATATTTCGTTATTACATAGTTAGAGGTACATAAAAATATAAGAAGTACATAAGAGTTTATGACAGAACAGCGTCAGAAGGGCCAGCTAGTTGTCAACAATTTCTGCAGCGAAATAAGGATTTACTTTGATACTTTTTTAATACCTTATGTAAACGTTTTGTAACATGTTATATAGCCTATGTTCATTCAAGACAATGAAGAGTTGTAATGGCAAAAGAGTTTTTCTATTCGGTCCAGTAGTTTCGTAGCTTATTCAATGGAAGCAAACAAAGAAACAATCAAATGTTTCCTCTTCATAACATTAGTGTAGTCAAGCAGAGGCTACACAGTTCTCTCTGCGACTGAGTACTCATCACTTCAAAACACTTTGCCACTTGCCACCCGTGCTCAATAATAAAGTTAAGTTAGTAGAGATTTGTACTTTGTTGCGCAAAAAAGAACTTGGTATACTCAAAGTAATCAATAATTCCGAAAAGTTTAGTTAAAAACATTTCACGGAAAACATTTGTTTTTTATTTATTCCCATATTCATATTCTATAATCTAATGAAACTTACAAAAACAAATAGTAGGTACATACATACATTATTTTGACACTATGTACTTTTCACAAGCTATGTACTTCGTACGTCAAACAAAAAGGTGTCAGCCCCTAACACTGTCCATGTAGTTAGCATGTTTGACCTGGTTAGTAAAACCTTAATTCCAATAACATTGGTGTTCCTTCTAACTTGACCTAAACGTCTGCCCACAGCCGTCAAGTGCAAGACGAGATGGAACAACATGAGGGACTCGTACAGGAAGGCAACACTGAAGAAGGCTAAGACATACAAGTATTCCAAACACTTGTCCTTCCTGTATCCGTACTTGAAGAGCGATGTACTGATGGAGCACGAGTTTAAGGAGACGGCCTCGAATAGTGACCTGGACTGGGACGACAATTCATCCTCCGACGTATGCAAGAAGGAGCCAGAGGGAGATGTAACTGAGGCCAGCCAGCCCTACTATGTGCCGGAGTTCAAAGACCCAACTGATCCGGCAGACTTCACCACCGAGACGCCTATCACGCCGTACGTATGCCCTGAACATCCAGTCGATGCTTTCCTCTCAGGCATCGCGCCTTCGCTCAAATGCCTCGGCGCCTATGACGTCAGCATGGCTAAAATGGAGATATATAAAGTTGTGCACAAGTATGAGCTTAAGTCGATACGGGACCAGGAGGAGGCGGAGAAGGCGGAAGCGGACGCAAACGGCACCAGTGAGGAAGGAAGGAACTGACCATACCTTCGAAGATGCAGATCACGGCAGAACAAAACGGGCTTGTTTTGATTTAGGGTTTCCTGAACCCAGAACAAACTGAGCTTGTTTTGATCGCGATTCTCCTTGGCCCAGAAAAAATTGACTTTGTTTAGATTTCGATTCTCCTGGGCGCAGAATAAACTGAGCATATCTTGATCTCGATACTTCT
Source organism: Eumaeus atala (assembly GCA_017140195.1). Lineage (NCBI taxonomy): Eukaryota > Metazoa > Arthropoda > Insecta > Lepidoptera > Lycaenidae > Eumaeus > Eumaeus atala. Next base: position 1,470,733 of record JAFELO010000125.1, read on the forward strand.
GGGCCCAGAATAAACTGACCTTGTTTTAATCTCGATTCTCATGGACCCAGAACATACTCATCTTGTTCCAATCTCAATTTTCCTGGGCCCAGAACAGACTGAGCTTGTTTTGATCTCGCTTCTCCTGGGCACAAAACAAACTGGGCTTGCTTTGATCTCGATTCTCCTGTGCGCAGCACAAACAAAGCTTGTTTTGATCTCGATTTTCCAGGGCCAAGAAAAAACTGAGCTTGCTTTGATCTCGATTCTCCAGGACTCAAGAACAAACTGAGCTTGCTTTGATCTTGGGTCTGAAAAATGTACGTGCGATAGTGACGGGAACTGTTTGAATGTATGTGTATATAATTATTATTATTGAATAAATATGTTGTAAAATAAATTTCAAAATTGAAAGTGTAGTATATTTTGTAGAATCCGCGGTATAACACGATGTTGAAGTCAATCCTAATGTCCACAGGTTAATGTACTCAGGGCCGAAGCCAAATGGCAAAAACGGAACTTCACATGTCACAAACAAAAATTTGTACTCTATACTCAGAAATTATGGGTGTTGTATCTTTGAGACTTGGCAGGTAGGCATGCTGTGAACCGCAAAACAATGATTTGTTATGATTTGTCTATTGAAAAATAAAATTTAAAATTATTGGCAACACTGATGAGGCATGATATAATTTTTCGACTTGGCATAGCCATGTGGGATGTCATTGAATAGACCTAATGTAAATAACTTGGTGCTTATTAGTGGTAAAAAGTGTGTCCGTCTAACTTTTGAATTACCCGGGGAAAAATTATAAAAAAATTGAGATTATGTAATACAAACGTCAAACGAAAATTGTTTCGAAAGAAATCGATTGGGTACTTTAAGAGGTCTGGGACGTTTCTTGTTTAATCATCACCATCATTATCAAGAAAATCTTCATGGGCGAGTCCGATTCGCACTTGGCCGGTTTTCTTCTATGGTATCAGTGAGTCAGAAAATGAAAATCATGTCGTTTATACACTTGGTGCTACAGATTCGATTTGTGGTCGGACTGGCTTCTCATGTTGTTCTTTACATAAATGTTTTTATTATACGTGGTGGAAATGAGAAAGTAGAGCCTTTTGATGACTACCGACGCTAATAGATATCTGTAGCACTACCTCTTACTAAACTTACTGTGTCTACCTCTATGAATCACTATCGATATCCTAGTTTTAAGTTTAAATAAATAAGTAAATAATCATTTATTCTGCATATATATATATATATATATATATATATATATATATATATATATAGTACAAAAAAACAAAGATAAACACTTCTAAGCTCGACACCGCTGGCTGAGCAGCGCCGATCTTCCGCTTCAACCATCAATTGGACACACGGATACGCCAAGACTGAACTCATTCAATTGAATAACAATTTACTGAATATGACACAAATTATGAACCGTTATATAAAATGATTATTTATGTAAATTTTTTATTATTATTTTATGATTGCCAGACTGGCAAAATTTTATGTTTGACGTTGGTCAAAATGATAAAAAAAAAGTCGTACACTTACGTTAAACACAAACATCACACAAAATTTAAGAATAAAGAAAATGCAATGCGAGTTACACAGAAAGTGAACACAAATTATTAGAGTCCGGTAAGCGTGCGGAGCACCGACCAGAATAGAATACGAAGGCAAATGTCGAGTCCCAGTGGAATGACATGTACAAAATATACATAGTTTGTGTATCAGGTAAGTGTTGATAGTTCATTAAAGAATACGAAGGCAAATGTCGAGTCCCAGTGGAATGACATGTACCAAATATACATCGTTTGTGTATCAGGTAAGTGTTGATAGTTCATTAAAGAATACGAAGGCAAATGTCGAGTCCCAGTGGAATGACATGTACCAAATATACATAGTTTGTGTATCAGGTAAGTGTTGATAGTTCATTAAAGAATACGAAGGCAAATGTCGAGTTCCAGTGGAATGACATGTACCAAATATACATAGTTTGTGTATCAGGTAAGTGTTGATAGTTCATTAAAGAATACGAACGCAAATGTGGAGTCCCAGTGGAATAACATATACCAAATATACATAGTTTGTGTATCAGGTAAGTGTTGATAGTTCATTAAAGAATACGAACGCAAATGTGGAGTCCCAGTGGAATAACATATACCAACTATACATAGTTTGTGTATCAGGTAAGTGTTGATAGTTCATTAAAGAATACTTTTCTTCTGAATGCATTGAAGTTTTTTCAAGTAAAGTACCTTCACGCCTATGATCCCCGAAGAGGCAGGCAGAAGTGTGCTAGTAGATCCAGTACTCGTAAGTCCAGTAGATTAGCCAAGGTACTGAAACTCATGATGTCATAGGTGGCAAGTCTATGGCCACTTCGGACACATTCCAATCCCGGACAGTGTAATGCGTGCACAGAATAATCTGAGAAACATTTAATAACATTTGTCCGACCTGGGGATCGAACCCAGCGGCTAACGGTCTTAAGAGGTGACAACCGCATCGATACACCACAGCGACGATTTTTTTCGAAATTTCCAATTGGTGGGGGTGTGTTGTTCCTGAACTTGCAGGCAGCATATCCTGAAGGAGGCCGATGTGTGTCTGTACAGCTCGTTGCTTCGAACTCTGTCACGTTTCACGGATCCGGTGCTCGACATCCAAACAAGCTTACGATACAAATATGTCGGCTCCCCACGCCGCAGGGCAACATAAAGAAGACGTGCCAATTGATAGTTACGCCGGTGTATCAATTGGCACGTCTTCTTGTACACTTTTAACTCTCCAATCGCGTGCTAATCAAGTCGGTTCTGGACGTGCCCGACTAGGGGAATACTAGTAATACGCCCTCGCTAGAGAGGGGGGCGGGGCGAGGGGACCCGGTCCCCCCGGCCAATATGATTATAGTTATTTTAGGTCATGTTAGAAGCTACCGGGATGCACCCTTCCCATCTGCGGGACGGGAGGATCACCCTGTCCCCCCGTCGACCACAACCTCATCTAGACCGTCGCCCGACGTGTCTTATAGTAACCGATGAGGGACGGGACATTTCCGTCAGTATAGAGTAGTCGTAAAAAAGGGGAATATCACTTACTAGCATCACCCCGCGGCTTGACTCTCATAATTCCGGTCCTATTAGTCGTAGCGTCATGGTATATAGCCTATAGCCTTCCCCGATAAATGGACAATTCAACACAAAAATAATATTTAGATTCTGGCCAGTACTTACTGAGATTAGCGCGTTCAAACAAACAAACAACAACTAATATAGACAATGTCGTCTTAACCGATAGTCGGCTACAGCGGCCATCTTATTGACCAGAGCCATCGTGCGCAAAATATATTAAAGTGCACAAGTGTTTGCGCACACACAAGGGCACTCTCTGTTCCTTCATTCTCTTATTCCGTAGGTCGGCAATCCGGTGGCCATTTATCGGGCTCTTCGTGGGGACCACCGAGCAGTCGGGTCTTTTTGATAACTACCCACGCCCATAAAAATCCGCATTATTGTTATGCAAATGCGATGTCCTCTTTTCCTCCTCCTCTCTAATTTTCCACCGTTTCATGTGAGCGAGAGCTACCTACCCGGTCGAGCGGGCTCAAATTCGCTGCAATATAACATGACATTACTACTTACTGAAACTTACACTAAATTTAGACATTAAACGGGTAAAAATGGTAGGGAGACAATGAAAGAAAATTGTGTTTTTTTAAATTGATTCGGGGGCAAACGAGGATTCGAAGCCTTTTTTAAGACTACCGACGCCAATGAACACCCACATAAGTACTATGCCGCCGCGTTGCCCTCCTTGCCCCCCTCCCCACCCAATGGCTACTCATAAACCGCTCGAAACGCGACACTGAAGGTGTCACTTTACGGCGGTATTATGTGAGCGAGAGGTACCTCCCCGGGCGTGCCGGCCCAATGCCGTTGCGTGCAGCATGGCACTACCTCTTGCTAATAGCTAGTTGAGAATTTCTTAGTAGATAATACTATCCGAAAAGTGCACGTTTCGACCACTAGTTGGCGTGACAGCATTACATGCTCCCAACCGGTGCAAGTCAGCGGGGTTTGAGTGCGACACTCGCGGCGGAGAGCTGACTACAAGTATTGTAAGTGTCCCCAGAGATGGCGCTGTTAATTTTACATTTTTTTGTACATCATAGGAGGGGAAACGTGCGGCCGGAGTATTTTAATAATCCAATAAACATTCTCATAATAGCTATGCGTTGTCGTTTTCCACTCCCCTCCAATGGGCCACCGGCCAGAGATTGGTACCTCCCCGTTCGTGCCGGCCCAAATCCGCTGCAATACAGCATGCCATTACCTCATACATGTTAACAGATGAAATATGATTGCTTAAATAAGGCTGTCCTAGCCGCCCCACCATGGTTCAAGCCTTGTCGTGGCGGTGGGGCTCAGTAGCCTGGGGTTATCCGAGACACCTTGGGCGAAGCCAATTGAACCGAGGAGGTGGCGGCTCTTAGTACCCCTCCTATTAGAAGAGGGTACTTAAGAGCAGGAGGAGGCGCCGCTCTTTGTACCCCTCTTACAAGAAGAGGGGACAAAAGAGCAAGAAGTAGCGGCGCATTTGCGCACGGGGCAAGGGGCGAGGATGGGAACCTCACCCCATTGCACTGTCCCAAAGTCGGTGGGGTTGTCCTGTGGTGCGGGACAACCCCATCTGTGGAGGTGGCGTCGGTCTCTTCGGGGGCTGACTTGCCGTCGAGGTGCCCTGATGATTTGTTGTTCCGGGGCAACTCATCAAAGACGGTACTGGTGGCATTCGCGGTGGTTTTTGTGGGTATTCGGCACTATACAATGTGCCGCGAGCCCCACACACCAATGGACCCCACCCAGGGCCAGTGACGGCGCGTAAATGCGTTTCCCCGCGTCAACAAAAAAAAAAAGGCTGTCCTAGCCGAATGTCGGCCACGGTGACTATCTTTATAGACGAGCCAACTGCGCAGCACATATCATATTGCACAAGTGTGTGCGCGGACTCAAGTGCACTTACCGTTCCTTCATTCTACTTCCTATTCTTATGGGAAGGCAATCCGACACGACCGCAAAGAAATCAGGCGCAGGGCCGATTGCTTAACGTTCTAAGGCACGGGGGTGTAACACCACCAACTTCCTGACTTCTCGGACTGTTATTAGGAATTGGAACATCCCAGCATAGCACTTTGGTCAGACCCGGGACTCGAATTCAGAACCTCATGACTGTGGTTGAACATGCTTCCCCTAGGCCACGAGACAGACAACTGCTTAAACTATATACGACTTTTTTTTGTTGACGCGGGGAAACGCATTTACTCGCCTCCACCGGCCCTGGGTGGGGTCCAGTGATGTGTGGGACTCGCGGCACATGATAGTGCCGAATACCCATAAAAACCACAGCGAGTGCCATCAGCCCTTGGTGAGGTGCCCCGGAACAACAATCATCAGATCTGATCTTTAAGCCCCCTCTTCTTATAAGAGGGGTGCAAAGAGAGAGAGGGGCTCAGTCCAATTTGCTGCGCCTGGGTTCACCCCAGGCTACTATGCCCCATCGCCACGACAAGGCTTGAACCATGGTGGGGAAACTATATATGACTTAACGCAGTGTCACTTGATAACGTGATCAAGACGAATCTAACTACCATTGTTGTACAGAAATACCAGGATACACACTCAGCACACCAAGTACGTGCATATAAAATATGGGCATATGCTAAATTATACACTTTATAAAACAAATTAAAATCATGCCTATAAACTTGACACTACAACAAAAATGTTTTGTGTTTTTTGTTGAGTTCTTTCAAATGTAATCTGCATTGTGAAAACGACCGGAAATCATGCGCGTAAGGTTGACTTTGCAAGAATATATGCTTCGGAACAATCCGGGCTGCTTTGTAATGACAGTTCAGTGTGAAATCGTGTATATTGTAATTTTGTAAATCAATGCCTCGTTAAAATTCCTCAAATTATTCAAATTAGCAGGGAACAGAAATCGACATACATACCTGCAAATACTCGACCCTTTACCCTCTGTTGATGCAGCCGGTATGAAAATAAGCATAAGTTCGGCAGAACATGAATAAGGGTGGCGAATACGGATTGTTCAAACGCGTCTACCATTCTGTTTCTGTGAATCCGTATTCATTTTAAATTTACAAATAAAATGTAACTATAATAATTGTCACTCAATTAATACGCTGTAAAGTGACAGTGGTATGTGAGTAGCCGGTGGCCTATTAGTGTTGAGGCGAGGAGGACCACGCATCTGTATAACAATTGACTGGATGTTTTTCGGCGTTGGTATTCATTAGAAGTATGATTTTTTTAGGAAGGAAAGAAAGAAAAGGAGTTTAATAATTGTATATTGCAATAACATAAAATAATTGTAAGGCTAGGCTTTAATATGTTGCAGACCTTGCTATTTGACGTAAATTTCAGCCTAATCCTTTCTTGTACTCCCTTGAAAAAGGTCTTGAAAGACAAACGGATAAAAATAACATTTTTATAAGTGTTCCGTTTTTCCTTTCGAGGTAGGGAACTGAAAAAAAAGAATCCATTGATTCATCATGCCAAATAATTAAATTGTTAAAAGAACAAAAAACCGACTGCAAAGTGAACAGAAAAAAGGGAGGCATACAAACTCTCAAAACTAACCTGTTCAGATGCAGTAGGGGAAAAAGAGGAGTTGGACGCTCTCGTGCCATAGGTTAACACCAGAAAACATCGACCTATACACGTGACAGAGTAAACCAGCTATCATTTTGTTACACCAAACAAACGCAATATTTGTTCCGTTCACTTCTCGGTCGATATTTATAACTAATAGCAAATTTATAACCGCGCGTAAGCAAACAGTTCAACCCCATGTAAAATTATTAAATTCTCGCGGATGATTTGTCAGTAATTCCCCTCCACCCGCCGCCCCCGGGCTGGAGGGTGACTGTATGTAATTACGTGTAATGCTCCCATAGGGCTACCAGTTGAAGAATACTAAATTCCACAGAAAGTACCTGAATTTTATTTAAAACCCTGAGCTTTTTATAGTGTTGGGGAAAACGGGAAATCGGAATCTTTTAACAGCTACCTTCCTACTTACCCACCCTCCTAAGGGTCAACGGATACTCACAAACCGCACGAAATATAACATCAAATATGTCACTTTACGGCGGTGTCATGTGACCGAGAGGTACCTCGCCGGTCGTGCCGGCCCAAATCCGCTGATATGCATGGCACTGACTCTTCAGTTACACTTTTGTTGTCCTCACAACAAGAGTTCTGGATGACCGATTGGACGGGAGGGGAAAAGAAGGGCACCGCATCTGCATGAGAAATGTGCGGATGTCTATAGACGTCCGTGGTCATCACAAGGCTCTGATTGCTCGTTTGCCGACTATAAAAAAACACATCGTGACTCTATTTTCTTAATGTAGCAAGCAAAAGCACGCCACATACCACGATCCTTCCCTTAGGCCTTGCCTCCTCCACATTCCTCCTCTTCATAGGCAATGGGAAGACTGAGACTGACAAATCACGGTGAGATTGATCCAGGTACTGTCCCAAGGTGGTTTGAGAAATTTCCCCAAAGTACTTGACAATTGAGAATGCTATATTACCATCGCTCTTTAAATAAATGAAAAGTAGGCGACGTATATGAAGGAAATTACAGGTGACCATTGGGTGAGGTTAATACTGACGATCCATCCCGGCCTCACCAGTGAGTGGTTACTTTGACAAATTACATTAACAGGTTCGTATCTAGGGAATCCTTCTGTGTGAAAGTCACACGAAGTCGATCATATTACCTACAGCTTTTGGGATCTTTATTTCATAATATGTATATATTAATTATTAAACACCTTCGTTCTTCGTAATTTCTCTTACGCGTTGCACATCGCACTAATCGCGCAATTTTAAGTTTAAGTTTCTGTGTTAAATTCTAAAACTTGCTAATTGCAACGTTTGAAACGCCGCAGTGTCCCAATTCACTTGAATATATATTTAAAAAAAAATTAAAACCCTGCCGAAATTTCGACTCCAAAATAATGGAGTCTCAGGACAACACTCGTGGAATATGGTAGCCATGTGGTGCTCAACACAGCTTCCGAGACTTGACGGTTGTTGCGGCCATAGCACCGCACTGTACCACTAGCGACGTAGGTTCCTAAGTATGGGTCGCTAGTTGACTTACCGAAGGGTATCATAAATTATAGGAACGGAACGAGAGGTTTTTCCTTTTTTTTTTTAACGTGTGGATACCCCCTCGGGTACCGTCTCCTCAGAGCTGTTGCGGAAATGGTTGTGTCGGACTCCCACCTACAGAAACCACATGGTGTTTCGTCTCGGTCTGCTATAGCCTACAAAAGGAGGAGCCCTGGATACGGAATAGAACCCTAGACGAATACTTGTATCTATTAGCTTCACCCCGTGGCTTCATACGCGTAACTCCGTCAGCTCCTAGCGTCATGTTATATAGCCTCCTTTAGACATGAAACGCGACAGTGTACTTGTTACTTTACGGTATCCTGTAAGCGAGAGGTACCTCCCCGGTCGTGCCGGTTCAATCGTTTTGCTCCCCTAAGCTATAAATTCGCTGTGCAGTGCAGTTGCTGACTGGCACGTGTCCACGTCGCGGGCAGACTCAGTGGCGACTCGTCAAAAGCGCCCAGCCACAGACAATATACCGTTAAACAGAGATGTTCAGCCATGTATCGTCGTAACACCTCCCGCAAAATAATGTTGCCTAGTGAAATATTTGCAACGCAAACTATACCCTAAGTTCAGGGGCTAAAGTTTATATTAGCAACAATTAATCACCCAATGAAAGAATCCTAGTATACAGGCTGATTTGTGATAGAATAGGAAGTAACCATAAACTCTACACAAACAGTGCCACCGCGATACACTCACTATTAATTTATTAATAGAAAATCATTGGTTTTCATTTTTGCAATACCAGGCTGCTTGATAACTGGCCGAAACGACGAACTAAAAAAAGATACTCATACAAAATTTAACACTATATCCTATCATCTTCTCTAAACTAGAACGCCAAATTTGAACTTATTCGAACTGATGGAATCTGTGTGAAATTTTTCTGCCGTAAATATTTTCAACAATGGATAGAAACGAAATTAGTGCGGTGATAAAGTTTTACGTTTTAAAAGGGAAAATAGCAACCCAGATTAAAGTTAAGCTAGACAGTGTTTTAGATAATACTGAGTGTGTTAGTTTCTGTAGAACGAATATTATTCTGAAGTTTTCGGTATTTTCGATGCTTTACTGATATCAAGTAATATATATTATATCATGTAATGATTTTAGAAAATCCGTAGATTTTCTAAGTTCATTACTTGATATAAGTCCCTCCGCGTGCCAGTCCGATTTGGATACAATGCTGCATTAACACTGTTATAAAGTCGCATTTACGGCAGACTACAGGAGCAGTAAACAGTCGCAATAAGATGTTGATAAACGTATTTGTCGGTACTTGTAAAACCATTCGCGCTTTAATTAAATCGTTTATGAAGAGAGGGCGGGCGAGAGACTGCGACAGTCTTTATGCGAGTTGAGGCGTGCGCATACTGACGTATTCGTTGTCCCATCTCTACTAATATAAAGCTGAAGATTTTGTTTGTTGGAATGAGCTAATCTTAGGAACTACCGGTACGAATTGACAAATTATTTTTGTGTTGAATAGTCCATCTATCGAGGAAGGCTGTATGCTATATGCTACGATTAGTAGGACTAAAATTATGCGAGTGATATCGTGGG
>JAFELO010000125.1:1484562-1500082 GCA_017140195.1 Eumaeus atala
CCCCCCCCCCCTCGGTGGCGCAGGTCCAATTCAACACCATGACATGGCATGACAACACCAGACATGGCAGCATCTCTGACACAAAATCATTGTCACGTCACATATTTTCACACAATACCTTAAACATTTATGTTTTAGGATGAATAAACATAGAAAATAATTATGTTCTTCGCTGCGAGCAGCGCCACAGTTTCATAATTTATTAGTTTTCATATTATATTACTATTGGCTTTAATAAAGCTTTTGTGTGCTGACTGGGTTGTTTTCTCTTATTTATTTGATTGCCAGTGGATAGAAAAGACAGTGGATTGTCAGACAATGCTTCTGAAGAAGCAAAAGATAATCGGCCAAGTACGAGTCGAACTAGCACAAACCGAGGATTCCGTACCAACAGACGGTTTGTAACATTATATTAGGTTCATACATATGAAATTGGCGTTTTTCGTACTGGCCACTTTAATCATGACGTTCTCTTTGGTAAGGAATTCCTAATTCAAGTTTGTACAGCTATTTACTCATGTATTTATGCTTTGATGACTGGCATTCATTTGTTTTCTTTTCTTGTTTTTTTCGTTTTGCGTCACTCATTTTACAAAATGGAAAACTGAAAATACCACATTATTTACGACTACCAGTTACAATTGTGTGCTTTCACACTTGTACTGCGGAATAATAAATATTAGAAAATATTTGACATTTTATTCCTCCCATGCAAAACGCCAATTTCATATGTAAGGACCTAATATATATTACAACAAAATGAATGATAAAAGATCGCTTATCCTGTTAGGATACGGTATCTAATGGTACATCCATTAACACTTATAATATAAAATTACAATAAAACGAAAATGTTGCTATGTACGTAACAAACTTCATTGAATTACATGTCACAATATATTCAGAAAATACAAACATCGCATGAAACGGATACAAACTCGCGCGCCCATAGGTCAAAGAACCCTGGTGCGTCATGTGTATTGGTGAATATCGTTCACCCGGTCTAGCTAGGCGTATGTTAAGGATTTACGTGCCTAAATTTCCGATTCCGAATATGTGTTTACATACTCAGAATTGAGTACTGAATGTGCTGTGTGGTTTTGTACAGTGTCTCATAAAATATCCTGCTAAGTTGTATATATTGTTGCGAACCCTACAGTGTCGCGTCTCGTGCGGTTTGTGAGTAGCCGGTGGCCCATTAAGGGGCTGAGAAGGCGGGCAACGCATCGGCATAATTATGCTGATGTTCATAGGCGTCGGTAGTCGTTGAAAGGCTCCGATTGCTCGCTTGCCCCCTAATATTATAAAAAAAGTTAAATCGAACTGTACCCCATTCCTACTTTTTCAATATACATATATTTAAAACTATAACGGCTACAATGTTTTACGTCTATGAGTGATGAAATAGACTCAAAAGTCATCGTGTGTCTGTATTAGCGGCACGAGCATTGCAGCGCAATTGGGCCGGCACGAACGGGGGTGTTGCTCTCGATCAAATGACACCGACGTAAAGTGACAGACACACAGAATAGAATGCCTACACTAGAATAGAATACGAACGGAATTCGAAACGAAGTCATGAGATAGAGAACTAAAATATCTGATATCACGCGACTAGTAAGCTCGCTGAAGTGGCAATGCGCTATACGATCTCCGTGCAGTAGCCGGATCAGGATGGATGCCACTAGCAGGAAATTGGTCGTCTTGGCGTTCATTGAAAGTGGCCCATGTCCAGCAGTGGACCGATAAGGGCTGATGATTATGATGATGCCTTTACTATAAAAAATGTATGTTTTCCTCATTCTGTGTTGGTGACACGCGAGTGCGGAGGGGAGGGGAGGGGTGGTGTTCTGAAGAGTGTTTCCTTGTAACTCATTAGCGGCGGCGGTGACGGGCTCAGCGAGGGCATGACGCGCGGGGAGCTGGCAGCCGGCCGCGCGTGATATAAATAGCCATTACTCCATACAGACTATATCCAGACAAGGTCTGCCCAGTGGTCTAGTCGTGAGCATGTTCGGCTACAGTCCTGAGTCCCGGGTCGGACCACAGTGTTATGGGGATTTTTCAATTTCTATCAACATGGCGGAGTCAGGAAGTTGGCGGTGCTACTCCGTCGGTCCTGCACCTGAGTTCTCTCCGGACGTGGAGGACTGCCACATAGTAGCACGAGTACATGCCTGTGCATGCACTCGTGGGCTATAACATGACCGGAGCAGTCGGCTCGTCTCTATAGCGAAGGCTGCCCCGGCCGAAATACGGCTAGGATGACATTGTTATTATTACCTAGACATTCGTATAACTTGTAAATCACACAAAGCACAAACCGCACGAAACGCGACTGCACACCTGTCACCTTTACGGCGGTGTCATGTGAACGAGAGGGACCTCCGTCGTGCCGGCCCAATTCTGCTGCAATGCCACATGTCACTAGCTCTCGTTAAATATAATAACAAAGATGCCCGTCGCTATCTCTCATTCACTTGACACCTTGAAGTGACAGCTATACTGTCGCGTTTCGGGTGGTTTGCGTTTAGCCGCTGTTCTACTGGAGGGGAGGTGGAAAGGAAACATCTCAATGTATAATGTGGATGTCTATGGGCACCGGTATAAGTCAAAACGCCCGATTGCTCGTTTGACCCCTGATGCTAAACAAATAAATTTCATTGTATATTGGCATTGAATATTTTCCGAAACTACTGGACCAATTAGAATTCTTTTACCGCTAGAATCCTACATTATTTGTGATAAACAAAGGCTGTAAAACATTTTCTGAAATGTTTTGTAACCGAAGTTGTGAAATAAATATCAAAGTAAATGCTTATTTTGCTGAAGACTTGTACTATTACTAGCAGACTGGCAGCCGTCCCGGCATATGATGTTGTGTCATAAATTTAATTTGTTGCCATTGTTACATTGCATGATCTTTTTTTATTTTTGTAAATCAATGAACTTTTGCCATATGTCATGAAAAATTTTATGCGAAGCCGGGACGGATCGATTGTATTGTAGGAACATGAAGGTAACTAAAAGAATTAAACTGACTTGACAAATATAATTTTGATAATACTACTTACGAGTAGGTGCTAGTGGTGGGACCAGCGACTCGTGGGAATTTGCGGCTTGCTGAAGACTCCCGACACCCTTGGACATGTACGTTATTGTCATGTAGGCGCGTTGTCCTCCAATGATCCACCGGCAACTCACAAACCGTAAGAAAGCGACCGTATAGCTGTTAATTTGTGGCGTTGTCATGTGAGCGGGAGACACCTCAGCGGATGTGCCGGCCCAGTGCGGCTGGCGTCGCCGACATGACACCATCCCTTACTGGACGTGACGAATTGATGATCTCCTCTTCTGAAGTCGGTTAAAGGCGGTTTCAATGAACAATAGGACTTTCAACTCTGTAGGCACTAATAGAAGAACCCTCGTGGCTCACAGTTATTATAATGGAGAAGCAATTAAAAGCATAATTGCAACGCTTTAAAGCGCTTCCGCTGTTATTAGTTGTTGCTCATTACACAGTAATCGAGCGTCCCATCGATAAGTAGCTCGTAAAGACTCCACACCTGAATCCCGTAATATCGGGGGATTACGGGGCCCTAAGCCGGGCTTACAGGGGGCCTCGTGCGACCCTTTATCTGCTGCGCAAATTGATGTTTTTCCTTATTGACCTTACTTTGCTTGCAGCCTTTCCAGTATACAAGGAAGTGAAAGTATATTGCGCTTTATTAAAATACGGTTTTACGGCTCATGAAAACGCGCCTGCGCTTTGAACGACGTAGCGGATTATGATTGCAAAAAAAAGTATATTAAAAAGAGTAAAAACCTCGGCTGGTAATTGTACGGAAGCGCGTCCGCTTCTACAGTAGGGTACCACTATTTATTGAGTATATTTGAGCAAGGTTTTGAATGGCCCCCAACTGTATAAGCGGCTTTAAGTCAGGTGAATAACTGTTATTTTCATTTTAGTTCGCAGTTTTGTTCTTTATTTTTCTCTTCTTCTCTATTTCTTTCTATAGAATGACTAGGCAGCTTTGACTAGGTAGCGTTCTTTCCCCAGCATAGTTCAAGCTTTGTCGTGTCGGCGGTGCTTAGTTGCCTGGGGTGAAATCAGGCGGTTAGCCGCCCGATTTCACCCCATTTCCTGGCTTAGGCCAGTTAAACCAAGGAGGCTGCTCCTTGACTTGAAAAGAGCAATAGGACGAGGCGTTTGTGCACACGGAGCTAGGGGCGAGGATGGGAACCTCACCCCATTGCATGGTGCATGGTGGCATCAAAATGGTGGGCTTGTTTTATGGTACAACCCATCTGTGGAGAAGGCTTCGGTCCCTTAGAGGACTGACTAGCCGTCTAGGTCATGATGTTCTGTAGTTCCGGGGCAACTCACCAATGGTGGCGCTGGCGGTGATTTTTTGTTGGTATTCGGCACTATAATGTACCGCAAGCAGCACACGCCACTGGACCCGCCCAGGATGAAGGCGCGTGAATGCGATACCACAAGTCCCAAGTTGTGTTTTGAAAATACAATTACACCAGAACGTATTTATCTCTCCACTAGAGCCGTGCCCAAGACGTGTATCAAACGAATATGTTGTTCTAATATTTTCTAAATATTTACAAAAGTAACAGCTATAAGCGTGGAAAGTACATAGAAATAGTATGGATAGAGAAGGGAAGCCAGCCTAAAAGCAAAGAGATAATACAGATATAGAAGTGATACCAGCCTAAAACCATAGTGATAATATAGTTTGGGAAGGGAAACTAGCCCAAAACCCTAGAGATAATATAGATAGAGAAGGGAAACCAGCCATAAAACATAAAGATAATATAGACGGAAAAGGGAAACCAAACCTAAAACCATAGAGATAACATAGATAGAGAAGGCAAGCCAGCCTAAAACCAAAGATATAATATAGACAAAGAAGGGAAACCAGCCTTAAATATAAGGATAATATAGATGGAGAAGGAAAATCAGCCTAAAGCCATAGAGATAATATAGAGAGAGAAGAAAAGTCAGGCTGAAACGCGGCCGTCGAAGTCGAAAGAGACAGCAAATATAATACACACACTGTTCCTCTTCTTCATTCTTCTCTCTGAGTATATGAGATTGGATATCTGAGTATATGCGCATGTGAGATTGGATAGACAAACATAGTACTTCCTTGTCTTCCTTCTCAATTCACCAAAACGGCCAGTCACCAACATATAAATATGACATCTCTTTTCTATCTATATTATCTGTGTAGCATAATTTCGGTCGGATTTGATCCCGTGATAGCGCAGCATGCTGGCATATTGCCGCCGCCCGATATTACTTTACGAATGAACTGATCTACAATACACTGGGTACCAGTTAGTTGAATAGTTATTATGAAGCTAGCCGTGTCTCCCAGTCTTCTCGTCTCGAGTAACCGGTTGGATTCCAGGGTGATTAACTGTTTTTAATAACAAAAGGGGGCAAACGAGAAATCGCAGCCTTTTGATGACTACCGACGCCCATGGACATTCGCATGATTATTACGCAGATGCGTTGCCCTTTGCCCCATTGGGCTATTAAGATATTGTTATTTTTGTGGTTTTCTTTTTTCGGAGTGTACAAACGGTAATAGATGCTGTTAGCGATGCTCATGTCATATTTTGATTGTATTTGCCATAACAGTTAATCGCCCTATGATCTTTAACGAGTGCCGGCTGTCCCGACAGACGCTGTTTTCTCATAACGATTTGCTGTCGTGGTTACGTGAAATGTTATGTGGCCGCACTGTCAAACCCGCTATAGGTCTAATGCAATGTTGAGATTTTCCAACTCATTTTGAATGGTTTACGTAGAGTATTGCAAACACATTATCACATACAAACCTTGCCATGTCATACCGTCTGTAAAAATATAACAGTCACCCCGAATGTCGTAAGTAAATGTCACCCCGTAAACAAAATTCATGGTCATTCTGTATTTATGCGCTTACATACATTTTGAGCCTTCATTTTCATTATATATATATATATATATATATATATATATATATGACTTTATTCATTGACACCTATATAATAATAATAATAATAATAATATCTGTGTTAAGTACCGCAAGGACTTGTGTTACAGGTACTAGACAACGGAAATATATTTAATGTTCTATAAATTTAATAAATTTTATATATTTAAGATTTTTATTATAGAAATACATATAATACATATATAAACATCTATGACCTAGGCGGGATTCGAACCCGCGACCTCTGGCGTAACACGCGGACTAAGCGCCACGTTACCAACTGAGCCAGCCGGGCGTCATATGAAGCATGTATCATATAGATAGTTAAATATTTTATTATTGTTATCATAACCATTAAACTATAATATATAGTATTTAAATTTATATAATAGGTAACTATTCTAGTTTCCTCAATATTATCAGTTCTGCCAAATGCTACCTTCTTTATGTACACAGTTTGTCTGTATTATTCTGGTTGTCCGGCAGAGACCGCTTGTAGCGGTAAGACCGCCTTTGTGCCTGTTTCTAGATCTTAAGTTAATTTTTTGTAATTGTTAATACGTACAAAATAAAGAGTTTATAACCGCTGAACACACTAATAAATTGATATATAGAGACTAGCATTCGATCCTATTACTCTTAGCGTCATGGTATGTACCCTGCAGCTATCCTCGATAAATGGACTTTCCAACACAAACGTAAATAATAAATTCGGGCAAGTAGCTCCTGATATTAGCGCGTTCAAACAGACAAACTTCAGCTATATACTATTTGTATAGATTTGTATCAAGCGAACGTTATAATTTAAATTACTTGATTCAAGTTCCTTCGGCTTAACTTAGCTTACTTATCTGTAACTTGGGACTTCGCACAGGATTGGTCCTTAACGCCACGACACTAGAACTTACTTTGCATTATATCCGCAATATATGACATTTGATTAAAATAAACTCTTAATACACCGGGGTAAGACCGATATTAGCATCACCGGCGAACGCCTTTGAGCACAGTTCGGTGGTCTGCGGAAGTTAAGCATCTTTGATCTCTCATAAGTGGATAACTATCTGCTGCGAATGTCTGCTAATAAGTACTGGGTCTCCCTCGACCTCAAGGGTCTCAATTGTATACAATGGGGGGCCCAGAAGTTAGTTGTCGCCACACTGATCACCGATAAGGCATTCCATCAGAGGCAAACGGCTGAGCTGACTTTAACTAATATAACTTGAACCATTTACGAATATCACGGCATCTGGTGAAATATCAGTTCGCGATAGTACGGCGCATCGCAACGCATCGGCGTAGTGATTATGTGGATGTTTATGGGCATCGGCATTTATAGGAAGAACACTAAAAGACTTGACAAGTTTGTAGCTGTTATAGTTTCTGATGTTGCTTTGTTAATCAGTGCGTGGTATTCCGCCTTTATATTCATACATATGCGCCCCGCTGTTTCTCCCGCGTGTACCTAGCCCCTATCCTCAAGGGCACAATGTCCATAAATGGGACTGTATGTATACTGTGGAAATAGTATAAAGAGTATATTTTTTAATTTAAGTTATTGTTTCTATACACTTATTTGTAATCAAAAGCCTGAAGGCAAAGTTTCATGCTTCAAACTTAAAACAATGAAATACTAACCTATACACTAAATGTCAGTCCCTACTCCACCCCTCAATACGTATCTACTTATTTTAATCAGTAGCCCAAAAATAGGTTTACTTTTCTAACTTAAACAATGGCGGACTTCCATACAAACTTTATTTATATATTCATCATTATTAGCCCTTATCGGTCCAGTGTATGCTCTGCCCAGGTTGGCATGTAGCCGACCCATTGTTACTACAGTGAGCTTGCTCTTCGAAAGTTTAGTTCTCTGCCTTATGAATTGGTTGCGAATTATATCGGACAAAGAAACACCCAACATGCGTCCAATAGCCCGTTGAGTCCTATCCTAAGTCAAGAGGCCATGTCTCGGCTCCGTAGGTCATCACGGGGAGAACGCATTGGTTGAAGAGTTTTGTCTGCAAGCTCTGCGGTATGTACTCGTATCTTCCTCTCTACTTACCATGCCATCAGCCCGCCGCTCGCTTACGGCAACACGTTTTGTTTTTATTGTATAGAAGGGCACGCGAGCAACCGACGGCCATCATCCGCACAATTACTATGGATAGATAATAATAATAATAAAAATATAGATAATAATAATAATTTCGTCCAAACCGAATTTTGACCACAATGGGCATCTCTATAGAGACTAGACAACTGCGCAGGACACATAGTGCACAAGTGTGTGCGCAGGCGCAAGTGCACTCCCTGTTTCCTCATTCTCTACTTCACACAGTAAATATAAGTACCAACCGGAGAGAGTTTAAACGAGCCTGGTCCACCAGTCCTTTCCACCATGCATCTCCTGTGGCGCCAGGATCGTCAGGGCATCCACTATGAATCCACTGATATGATCGCAGGGGAGCCCGAGGGAAAAACTAAAATTGTCTTGGGACCCTGTAATTGGGAATTTTGTAGCCGGTGACCCATCGAGGGGGAGGTGGAAAGGAGGGCAAATCATTCGCACAGTAATTATGCTGATGTTTATTGGCGTAGGTAGTCGTCAAAAGCCTGCTCTTTCTCGTTTGCCTCGCTATACTACAAAAAACACGCAACGAATTTAATGAGTAATAATAGGAGTAGAATGTAATTCCATTATTTAATAGGGGTCAGACGAGCAATCGCAGCCTTTTCACGACGACTGACGCCCATGAACATTCACATAATTACTTTGCCCGCGCGCTGCTTAAAAACCGCACGAAACACGACACTGAAGATGTTTGCGACTTTATGGCGATATTTTGTGAGCGGGAGACAAGACCGGGGGTCTTGCCGGCCCAATTGCATTGCATTGGAGGATATGCATACCTCGTCCTAAAAATTTCCCCGCCTAATCAAAACGGAAGATATTATATTATTCATCATTCATCATCATTATCGGCCCTTATCGGTTCACTGCTGGACGTTGGCCTCTTTCAATGAACGCCAGGACGACAGATCTCATGCCACTAGTATCCATCCCGGACCGGCTACTGCACGGAGATCGTCTTCCCACCACATTAAATAAGGTTTAGGAAAAAGAAGTGTTGGTGTACGGTCGACCAACACTTCTTCTTCCTAAACCTTATTTAATGACATTAGTTTGTTATTGTGCTCGACTAGGTTTTTTATTTATCAGTCTTCGTTGGATGCCGTCCATGCCTCGTGTACTGGACGTGCACTTGGCTCGTCTCCGCTGTTGCTAGCCGTCGTCTATTATAATTAACTTTTGGCTCGTGTTTTTTGGCAATGTGAAATGAAAATTGTGAGAAATTGCCGAACAGTCTGTCAGTTGGATCTCATTACCATTGATCTCGACATAACTGGATAGCCAATATGAGTGAGTGAGAGTGTATATATATATAATTAATTAGCAATTATTAGAAAAGGAATGCACGCAATGCATATAACAATTATGCATATGTTAATGGGCTCTGACTGTTCCTTTGAAGTATGCAAATGTTAGCAGTACCCTGGTATAGTTCTCATAATCCGGACACTCCGCACAGGCGGGGTCCATAGCGTAGTAGCGTGCAGCTTATATCCTCCTTCCATTAATGGGCTATTTAGTGCCGATATAATTTAGCAAATACAACCATAAGTAAATTGATTAGCGTTCAACCGCACAAACACCTCAGCTTTATAATATTATCACACGGATAAGTAAAAAATATGTAATTAGCATAACCCCGCAGTCTCACCCGCACAGCTCCGGTCCTATTAGTCGTGGCGCCATGGTGTATGGCCTTTAGTCTTCCTCGATTCGATCACATAATTTAATGCAAAAGTAATTGTTCGATTCGGGCCTGTAGTTCCTGAGATTAGCTTTATAATATTACTACAGATAAGATTTTCTTTATAGTATAGGGGGCCATCGAGCAATCGGATCGTTTTTATGGCTATCGACGCCCATAGAATTGTTTTCGTATATCTACGCGAATGTTATTCATTGTTGTGTCTCTTTAACGGATTTTGTTCGCGTTTCTCTAGATTTCCTTGTGGAATGAGATAGAACCACCGTCATGAACGAATATGTCAAAATCATTGTGCTGTCCTGTTACACAATAATTGTTATACAATAATAAAATATGTTTGAGCTATAAATAATAAATGCATGTGAATTTTATATATATATATGTATATGTATATGTATATATATTGTAAATAAATATGTAAATAATTACAAATACTTTAATATGTATACAGATATAAACTATAAACTTAATAATAATAGTTAATAAGTTGTTAAAAAAATAATATATATTTAAATAAGTAAAAGATACATAAATAAGCTGAAAAGGAACTAAAATTAAGAGCTGAAAATAAAATAACAGACGAATAAATTCTTCAGTCTGCCCGTGACCATGACAGCCGAAAGGTTAGCGAAACGTCGGGATATAAAAACTTGAGGGGTCAGGACAGAATTTTCGTTCGGTGACGAAATTTCGTCCGTAACTCGTTCGAACTCGAACATTATCAACTTTCCAGTTATAGAGATCACACCTCAGTACATGACGTCGGCGTCTAAATACGAGCCGGGTCATACAGTCGAGAGCCAGCACGTCGCCAAGAGCTATTATAAAGCATTACGTGCCCTGCAGGTGCCAAACCTTGAACCGTAGCCCGAGCGCTGTCGGCACTCTTACGTCAACTGGCAGCATGTACGCTAGGTGCGTGTAAAACAATTTGCCATCTATCGCCAGTGTACGCACAAAATAATAAAAAAAATGTGTCATTACCGTGGTTTAGTTTTGTACACTGATCTCAATGATGTATATAGTCAAACGATCCCCCTGTGAATAACAGGAGCCAAATTATACACCAAAATCTTCTTTGGGAATCACTCTTTTCACGGATGAAAACCGCATGAAATTCCGTTCCGTGGATGCTATGAAATTCGATCACATATAGCTTCTGGAGACTTTGTTTAATGTATAAGTATAGACTAGCGATCCACTCTAGCATTGTCCGTGAATACAGGGGCCAAGTTACACATTAAAACCTTCCTCGGAAACTGCTCTATTCAAACGTGAAATCCGTATGAAAATTCGATCAGTAAATTTTGAGAAAATGTGTCACATACGGACAGAAAACTTACGGCAACGTGGTTTTATATATAAAGTAGCTGATATATACGGCATAGTATCTTCTTTTTTTATTCTTCTAAATTCATATCTTAGGGGTGAAACTAAGATAATACAAAGGCTCTCGCTTCATAGTGTTTGAAAACTACCAACTGTCCGAATATTAGAGGTCGTTTTATATTTTAGATCCATGGACTATAATGGTAGCGTTGATTTTTGTTCAATTTTCAAGGTCAGTTGTAGCTTGTATGAAAATAAGAAAACTAACTCTGGAACTATGAGAACTAACGTGGAAGTGACATTAACGTGGATAGTTTTGAGGCGCAGTTGGTTTCAGAAACAGTATAAGCCACATAACTACTGGCGTCCATAAAATTACGAACAAGTTAAGATTACGGAGATAAATTGGCCTACTTCCGCCTTATCCAAATGAGCCATTAGATGCTCATCGGTCAGGGGGGTAGATACCTCTCGTTCTCTTAACACTGCCATAAAGAAACAGCTATGCTGTCGTGTTTCGTGCGGTTTATTAGTACCATTTGGCTTATCGGAGGGGAGATGTAAATGAGGGCAGCGCATGTAATAATGCCTATAGGCGTCTGTAGCTTTCAAAACGATCCGACTGCTCCTTCGTTTCCCTATACTATCCAAATCTAAACAATCAATTTTAAAATCTGTGTATATCTGTCATCCTATTCGTAAGTGGTAGTCACTGCAAAGACTGGACTGATTTTGATGGGACTTTCCCGGAAAGATAGAAAAGTAAATAGAGAGGACATAGTGGACGTTAACTTCTAGAACTAGTAGTGGTTCACGGGCAAAGACAGGGCGGAGCGCTGTAATACTGGCGAAGGCGATGTAACTTATTTTTATATAACATTCATCCCCGTAATGGTCGCTTTCGACACGAAGGCCCCGCGGCCGTTGTCAGGGAGTTCAATTGAGTGAATTATGACGTTATAATAGTGGAGGAGGATGTCATTGGAATTCGGTTGGCATTTGGAGAGGTGGGACTGGTGAGGTCACGACATGAATCCTATTTGGGGAGGTGGGACTGGTGAGGTCACGACACGAACCCTATTTGGGGATGTGGGACTGGTGAGGTCACGACACGAACCCTATTTGGGGTGGTGGGACTGGTGAGGTCACGACACGAATCCTATTTGGGGAGGTGGGACTGGTGAGGTCACAACACGAATCCTATTTGGGGAGGTGGGACTGGTGAGGTCACGACACGAATCCTATTTTCTTATACATGAGGACAAACGAGCAATCGATGCCTTTTTACCAACGCCCTAGTTTTCAACTCCTATGGGCCACCGGCCGCTCACAAACCGCACGAAACGCGACACGGAAGATGTCACTTTACGCCGGTATCATATGAGCGAGAGGTACCGCCCAGGTCGTGCCATCCCAATTCAACTGCACTGTATGATACCACTACCTCTCCACTCCAATATAATAATATGTGTGGGCTTATCACACCACGTTAGCCCAGCCTGCGCTAAGTACCGTAAGGGCTTGTGATACAGATGATAGGAAATATAGTTTATAATACTTTTTTTGAAATTTTGTGTGCTTTAGATGGCGGCTCTCGTGCCGGTCAAATTTGGCTGTAATGCAGCATGGCAACACTGAAACTAGAAACGAATCGGCTTGAAACACATTTGGCTCATTACTCAAACGTTGGGGACACGTGTTAATACTAAAGACTAGGGTAATTAGTGGTGCGTGGGACTATAGCGTGTGTCGGCCGCGCCAGACCCGCCGGCGCGGGCCATCCGCCCGCCCTAGACACGCGGTGGACGTGCCTGCCGCCCGCCCTAGACACATCACGATCATGCCGCCCTTCCTACACGTCCTGTCCGGACATATCGCCTGTCCGCCCCAGGCAAGCGACTGTGATGGCATGCTTCTGTCCGGACGTAACAAAACTTCGTTTAATTCGATGTCACATATTACTCTAACATCCGCCGAGGCTCAGGTGCATCCCGTTACAAATTGCCACAGCGCCCACGCCCGCATCAACTAATAAACACAACACATGCATGCCTAGTCTTGCCATAAATATTGTAACAAAGAAAAAAAAAATTAATTGCAAATTTATTTTTTATATATTACAACGTTTATTACTTTTACATTGTGTTAGTTTAATAGACAAATGATATAAACAAATTATATTAAAATATAGTTTAATAGACAAATATAAAAGCTTATTCGAAGAGGTCTCCATTGGCTGCAATAGTTCCAGTAGGGTGCAATAGTTCCAGTAGGGTGCAATAGTTCCAGTAGGGTGCAATAGTTCAAGTAGGGTGCAATAGAGGCCAGTTCTCAATAGGAGCACTCAATCTTTTCATGGAGAAAGCTGACCATAAAACATAATCCAGCGTATTAAGGTCGGGACTAGATGAATGTCAGTTTCCAGCTCTGGTCGAGTCTGGTACATTTGTTTTAAAGAAGATTGGCTGGATCGAGCTCCATGATATGGTCCCGAGTCTTACTGAAAGGAACACCCTTGGTTATTGAACGTGGTGTTAATAAGGGGCTCAACTATCTTCTCAAGAATGTTATGCTAACACCCCAACAGAACATCACTGAAGTTGGATAATGCAGTCTGTCGATTAATTGGAAAGCTTGTTTCGAGCTTTGATCATAAATACGGTCAACTTGTTTGTTAAAACGTTGGTTGAAAAGCTTTCTCATCCGTAAACAAAATTTTTCTGTGACCTCCCTTTGCGTACCGCTTAAGTAGCTGTTTCGATTTTACCACCCTATTCATTTTTACCTTATCAGTTAAGTAACGTCCAGTGTGTGTCTTATAGGCTGCAAGTCCTAAGTCATCTCTTAAAATAAGCGACGTGGTCCAAGGTGCTATTCTCGTTTCCCGAGGCAAAATATTGCTTTCGGACAGGATTTCTTTGAATTATTTCCGCTACTGCTTTGACAACCTTTTTTCGTAAGAACACTACGTGGACGGCCACATCTTTCTGTGTCACAATCAGAGGAAGTCTCATTGTACATATTAATAGATATGAGATTTTTTTGCGTGCTGCCATGGAACCCTTCATATGCGCGTCCGTCTCGCTCCTGGCCGAGCTTGCTCTTTTGTAATGGGCTATAAAAAGACCAGCCATAAGCTTCTGGAGCATTTGTTTATACATTATATATTTATCAATTCGGTCACGCTCCTCTAATCTGAAGTGGCGGCTCGGAGTTGGTAATCTTATCTCACGCCACGACGAGAGCGGCACAAAGTAGCTTAAAATGTTCGTCTGAGTACACGGAATGGATGGAATGATTTATGCAAATGTCTCAAAAGGTATTGTGCGACAGCCGTTACCTTAAAAATACATTTGAAGTGCTTAACGTTGCCGAGTACGTGGTGCATCGCCATTTCGTTTAAAAATTAATATCGCCTGACACATTTATAAACAGTAAGACGCAGGACACGACACAAGCGTAAGCGATTTTTATAGTTTTGAGCTGACTTTGGCCAATTTTGAACATTTCGCATCGCGTCTGTTAAAGCGGAATTTAATAAACGTCGGTATTCACAGTAAGGATGGATTTTTCTCGCTTGTCCCCCTATGCTTCTAAAAACCAACTATGTGCGAGTTCGAATCGTGCACGAAGGGTTTAGTTAAAAAGTATAAAAACGGTTACATGAATACTAGAAATAGGATATTTGTGTTATTATTAACATTTGCTGCCATAGCCGCAACAGAAAATCACAAGTCTAGTCTATTACGGCTCGCTAGATAGATCCTAGTGACAGAGACACGGACAGCGGAGTCATATAGTAATAGGGTACCGTTTTTATCGATGGGACCCAGAACCCTAAAAAGAGTTTCACACTCGACATAAAATTTTCAGTTTCCATTAGTGGTGATCGTGGTTTTACTGGAATAGCGGCTTACTGGAAAAAAGAAACAAAGTATGTAGGCAGTACAGGTAGGAAAAAGGAACGAATTGCGGATGTCTATGGCTGTCGGTAGTCGTCACCGGGTTACTTGTGACCTTGCGGTATAAAAATGAAATAAAAAGGCAACGACACGAAATTCTGTGTTAATGTGTATTAAATTATTATTTTTGCCTAAATGGTGCACTTTTCAGCCGCTAGTTCGCGTGAAAATCTAGACGGTCTCTCCCTGCCGCGCTCTACGCGCCCGCTGTCGCTCACGCTCCCGCGTCATCACCGCGCGCAGCAGTTCCCTTCCACCGCAATGTTTCATGTAAAGCTCCGTCATCATTTATAGCGGAAATAAAATTGCATTTGTTGTGCGCTCGGGAACATAGATAAATTAATTTTAAATGTTATTCACGGCGCTGTTAGCGGCTGACCACGCCTCTCGCTGC
>JAFELO010000125.1:1500143-1512100 GCA_017140195.1 Eumaeus atala
TATGGCATAGGGGGCAAACGAGAAACTGTCGCCCATGGACATCCACATAAATCCAATGCCGGTGCGTTGCACTCCTTTCCTCCTCCCTGCAATGCGCCATAATGGGTATGTATCGAGTTGTTTTTTAATTTCTTTTTTATGGATGGATTGGGGTACAGGAGGCCATCCGTCCGGACGGCCTCCTGTACCCCAATTCAAGCTTCTGAGCGGATCACGATAAAATATGCCAGCAGTAAAGAAAACAACCTGGAACAATATATAAACCCCTCCCCCCGCTTCCTCTTCAGGCCGTGAATATTATATGCAGCAATCACTTGGGGTGAACGAGCAAATTTATTGAGCAAATAAATGACTTTTGGAATCACACAATGTTATTCCACGCAGTCACACATCGTCACGAAGGGGAAAATCATTGCTGTTATGTTACAAAATAGCAACGCCCCGCGATTTCATCTGCGTGCCACTGGCTGTAGCGTCATATATGCATATATGTATAGCCATAACATGTATCTATACATATATATCCATCCATCCATCCGTCCGTCCGTCCGTCCGCCCGTCCGTCCATCCATAAATGCATCCATCTATCTATCTGTCTATATGGATAATGGATTTGGGTGATAAGGAGAACATAATCGCTGTGATTGCATTGCACGAAGTAGGTATGGAGCCAAATGCACTTTTTAAAACATTCCATACACTTGATGTTAGTCAAATTTGTCTAACTAGTCCTCTGTTCGTGATCATCAGAGAGAAAGCTCTGGCCGTCCACGCCATTCCTACAAAGGAGGTGGTCAAAGCAGTAAGGGAAAGAAATAGAAGGAATCCTGTGAGAGCAAAAGATTTTACCACGGGAAATGAGAACACCTAGAACCATGTCGCGTATCTTAAGACTACGGACTTGCAGCCTATTATTTGACTGATAAATTAAAGATGGATACGGTGGTATCGAAACAACTACTGAAGCGTTATGTAAAGGTCACAATGTTAGCTATGACGGAGTGACTGAGCCATATTTTTGTGAAAAAGGTATCAAAACATCTGCACAAGTGTATCAAGATACCATTCCTGAGAAGGTAGTCAAGCCCCTTAATAACACCATGTTCTATAACCAAGTATAATCCTTCCAGCAAGACCCAGCACTAGATTATAAAGCTTCACCCAATCTTGATTAAAAAGAACGCTCCCTATTTCATCAGAGCTGAAGACAGCTCTTCATCCAGTCCCGACCTCAATCCGCTGGATCAATTTTAGAGAGTATAGCTAGCTCAAAACATCATGATAGTTTGGAGTCATTAAAACAATCTATACGAACAACCCCATGGAAAGAATGCGTCCTTCTATTGATACCTGGCCCCAACGTTTAAATGACTGCACTGTAGGCAATACAGACCACTCCTAATGCTTATTTTATATTTTTATTTGTTCTATATTTGTGTGTTAAACTAACACACTGTAAAAGTAATAAATGTTATTTGCAATGAAAAAATATATTTTTTTGTTACAATATTTATGACAAGACTAGGTGGTACAGTTTGTGTGTAGGAGAAGTGCAGAACGGTGATGCTTATCATATAATATGCATTAGATTTTATGCATTATTTTTTTAGGTTCTGGAGTGGAAGCCGCGTTTAGTTCATGTTGAACATTTTCTAAAAAGTTACAGATCAGTATGAAAACTCCTATAATATAATGCAGCAGAAATTATTGACTAGTTGTCCCGAGTGACGACAGAATCTGTTGTCATGGTAACGTGTGGTGTTTAAGAGGCACAATTGAAATTTACAATTATTTATTTTATGTAATTAATTAATTTTTACTGTATTTTGTAAAACATTCGTGCGAAACCGGGACGGACTGCTAGTAATAAAAAAGTTTTTACTGTCAAGATGTATTCTCGAATCGAAGTCGAATGATATAGTTATGATTTTGATTGAATTTCGATCTTTGGGATCATTAGTTCTTATTAATATACGGTTATATAGAATCGTAAAGGAATCCCCACTTCTGTAGTTATCGACTTCGGGTATGTACACCAGCATAATTTCTATGCCGATGCGTTGCTCTCCCTTTCACCTCCCCCCATTGGGCCACCGGCTACTCACAAACCGCACGAAATGCTACACCGATATCCAGCTGGCTGTAGTTGATTGAAGCTCATACTCATCCGGACGTTCGTCAAACATATGCGATGTCCTTCTTACCTCCAACCCTCCAATGGTCCACTGGCTACTCGCAAAACGTACAGTATAGCTGTCACTACTCATGGCATTCTCTTACAATATCGGGCGAGTGAGTGGCACTCTGCGGTCCAAAATTCGAAACCTACACGTGTAAAGGTTCAAACAAAGGCCAAACACGATTTTTGCACAAAGAAACGATACAAGCATGGAGGAACAAAGGCTATCTGTTTGTGGAAGTTTCTCGCCCGGAGGGGCAGGGCCGACGCACGGTAATTAATTAAAGGCATCGCCAAGATTCTCGTCCACTCTGGCGACATATTGGATAATGCGCAGATCTCCAGCCTATTCACGTAACACAGAATCTGTTAATTAGTCGATCGGTAACAAAGAGGAAACGACGCCGACTTCCCTACTCCATTTAGGATAAGGTTGAACATCGTGAGATATGACGGTATAACAAATTTGTAAATGATGTGGATTGTTAACTGGTGTTACGCGGAAATAGACTCAATGAGAGTGTAATAGAGTGGAGCTTGGAGTGCGGGTCAACGAGGTCGTACCGGCAGTCGATAGTTAAGCCGTGCGCAATGCGCGGATCTGTCGGCCGATCGGTCGGAGGACTGGTTGCGGGCCCTGCCCTTAGCAACAGTCAGCTGTTTCCCCATTGAAGGGCGTTCGTTATTTTTACTTGTGCATATACCATTGAACGTGCCTCCGACAGTTGCGTCAATGAAGTGTGTTGGATAATAATCGATATTGCTGTGACGAGGGTTGGAGTTAACCGGCTCTATTTTTGTTGCTATGCCAATTTATATTTATGCCATCTATACTAATATTCTAAAGACCAAACATTTGATTGTTCGTTTGTTTCTTTGTTTATTTGCACTGAATAGGATCTCAAACTACTGGACCGAATTGAAAAATTATTTTACCAGTAGAATTCTATATTATCTGGCATACTGATTTCTAGCGTTTCAGAAGACGTTATCATTGTTAGCCATATTTAGCACTGATAATGTACGATTCTCGTGGTAATATATTTTTTAAAATCAGTTCATTTGTCTCGGTGCCTGTTCAAGGCAAATAAATAAAAAACCAATAAAATGTTTCCTCTTTATAATAATTATAATAACATAGATATTCATTACAATCATAACGTGCAGACTTTGTATTTTTTTTAATTATAACAAAACTGTTACATAAAATGATAGTCATTTGGAACTCCAATGAAAATGTTCGATCTGGTGATCAGCAACTACATCCCTTCTTGTCCCGGCCCACTTGACAACATTTTCAGGAGAATTGGCCATTTTATGCATCTTGTATGTGGCGGGAGTAGCCACAGCGATTACCATAAGCCAGTAGCGCCAAATCCATTGTTTGTGTATGTAGTATTTAAGAGAAAATTGAACTATTTTAACAGTCAGACTGACAGGGTATTTCATAGTTTCCGACATCCCGACGAAGATGCTTCAAAATGGACAAAAAAGAGTTTCGTCCACATTTGAGAGTTGGTCGTTATTTTTTAGTATTATCTTTGGTTGACCGTTATCTTATTAACGGTAAGACAGCTGCTCACGACAAGTACATCTCTCTTAAGTACAGAGCTCTTTTTCTTCTAGTATTGGGAGACAAACGAGAAATCAGAGCATTCCAACGACAATCACATCCCCTCCAATAGGACACCGGCTACTCACAAACCGCATGAAACTGTAGCTTTTGTTGGTGGCTCTCTACTCCCTGCCCCCCATTCCCTTCAGCTCTTCATACGACGCGACGTCCGTCTTCTCTTTACATATCTCGATGTAATATGCAACTCCCACCTCTTGGCCTTTTCCTTCTCTCTGTCAAATGTCCTTATTGGTACAAATGTAACCTACAGGCGCGTGTCAACATCCGCACACGCAGATACGTTGCCCCGCATATCGCATCGCATACTAACGAAACGCGACTCTGTAGCCGTTAATTCACGACTGCATCGTGTGAGTGAAAGCTGGCCGGGCTTTACGGTTCGGTTGCAATGTAGCGTGGCACTACCTCCTAACGGAGGCGTCGTATCGCTGGAGTTGACCACACACCTAGTAACCAGGGTGGTGGAAATGTTACGAGGACCTTTTTGTAACACGCTGTGTAAAATCACAAAGCCCTCGCTCACATAACACCAGCCATTGAATGTGAAAAGCCGGTGGCCCATACGAGTGACAATAATGCGAATGTATATGGGCGTTGGTAGTCGTCAAAGGGCTCAGATTGCTCGTTTACAAATTAAAAAATGGAGTTACCTCGGGATGGAGCCGCGTTAAAAGCCGCGGCGGCGTTCAGCTAACATAACATTACGAGTGACATGCCCCCCCACATACCGTCGGAATTACTTTGTTCTCTCATCCGTGAGAAATAAATTAGACCTTATTGGTTTAAATTAAACGAGACTTGCTTTGCGTGTTTTAACAAGGAAAAATTTCGCAGGTGAGGTGAGGGATGTATGTCACCCCCTCCCCCAGGGGTGTCACCGCGGGGAGGTATAGAGTGGCAAACACTCAAACACTCATGACATTGTGATTGTTGATAATTACATTTTTTCGAGGGATTTTCGAGAATTTTTATTTGTGTTGTAACAGGTATTGTTGCGTTGAAGGCGAATCGGGCGGGTAGGACTGGCGTCCCCACCATTGTTCAAGCCTTCTCGTGGCGGTGGGGCTCAGTAGCCTGGGGTGAACCGTGACACTAGGGCTAAGCCAATTGAGCCGAGGAGGGGCTGGTCTTTGTACCCCTCTTATAAGGAGAGGAGACTATAAAACATCAGGAGGAGACGCACTTTGTAACCCTCTTATAAGAAGAGTCAACAAAAAAGGTAGGACCAGGGTACAGATCCGGGGTACCTCAGTATAAGCAATTGATGACATCCGCGGGGTTTTCGAGGCTCATATAGGTCTGTCTTTGTTTCGTTCTTGACGCGCATTCCATTGTGTGTGAGCCTCGCAGCACACTACAGTGCTAAATAAACTCTAAAGCCGCGAGTGATATTAGTGCCGCCTTTGCTGAGGTCCCCTGGAAGTATAAACCATTAGGACACCTGGACGGCTAGTCACTACAGGACAACCCACTAATTTTGGTACATACCTACCAGTTGGTAGGGTTTCTCATCTTCACCCAAGGTGTCAGGGTTCACTCAAGGCTACCCCATCGAGCCCCACCACTACGGTAAGGCTTGAAGCATGGTGACTCATACCGGAACTGCGTTACCTGGTAGGTATGCATATCTATGTCTCCTAGGTTTGTTCAAGTCCGGTGGGCTGTTGTAGAGACGGAGTGCTGACCAAAAGAAATCAGATTTTATACTTTATGTCCTCATAACGGTTCTTTTCTCTCTTTCCTCTCTATTGGGCCACCAGAAGCTTATTAAACGTCACGCCACGGCATAGTGGTCTATCGCAAGACACCCCGATCCTGCACTATTCGGCTACGATGTAGCACTGCTCTACTTATACAGATGCACGAATGCTCGGTCAGTCGTAGAGTTAAATGTCTATATTGTTTAAGGGGCTTCGTACCACCAGTAATGATCCTCCCCAGGAGCCATTCTTTCACGTCAGCGCCATTTTGGCTACCGTGAGCGACCCTCGACCCTCAGAGTAGGGGGAAGAAGGACCCCTGTGGTCTCTATGGCCCTGATATAAGTAGTTAAGTTAGCTATTATAAACGTCCTTATATCGGAATGCATCTCGCCCGTCTGCGGGAGACGGACCCCTTTTGATCTAGTACCTCATTCGCTCACATGGTACTTCTTCGCTGTGATAAAAAATTGCGGTTTGTGAGTGGCCTTTGGCCCGTTAGAGGGGAGGAGCTAAGGAGGCAACGCACAAGCAAAGCAGTTATGTGGCTAAACATGGGCGTCGGTAGTCGTAGCGAGTCTTAGATATGCCCCACTATAGTATAAAGAAATAAAATTAATCCTGGTCTAGCCTGGACCGAGAATTTTGACTGCCTGATTATGAATTCTGTCAGACTATCTGTGCTCATCTGTGTGAACTGCGTAGACGCTATCCCAAAGAAACATTCATTAGAAGGGCTCCGTACGTAAAATGGAAATTGAAAGGTCCACTGAACAGGTTGTGAGCGGGCATACAGTGTGACATCCAAGTGTTCACTTCAACTCGCATTAGGCCATTGCAAAATGGTCCCTCACCGTGGTTTCAGCCTTGTCGTGGTGGGTCTAAGTAGCCTGGAGTGAGCCCTGACATCCTGGGCGAAGCCAATTGAACCCCGAGGGCTGGCCTTTATACCCCTATTATAAAAAGAAGGGACTAACTCTTTAGTCCCAGCAGGTGGAGGCCCTTTTTCACGTGGGTCGCCCCACATGGGAACCTGTCTTGTGGTACGGGACAATCCCTCTGTGTAGGTTGTATCGGTCCTTTAGGGGATTGACTAGCCGTGCCCTGATGATTCGTAGCTACGGGGCATCACACCAATGGTGGTACTGGTGGCACTCGCGGTGGCTTTATTGAGTATTCGATGTTATAATGTGCTGTGAGCCCCACAAACAGCTGGATGCCTTCCCGGGCCGGTGATATCTTATTTCACCGCAACAAAAAAGAAATTCTAACGAGGCCTACAATGGCATTTTGTCCAGGGAAGCTTGTCCAGGGAACCCACAAGCCGTGTATACTCTTCTAGCTCTTACATCAGATTCATGCACATGGCGCAATCAATACCCAGCGGCCGGCGAGTGTCCTGCGCTAGGGTGGCACAATTTCACCTCTCCCCCTCGCCGCTATCGATCTGCCCTAACCTTGGCAGTGAGCGAGGACGCCTATTTTTAGCTGCGGGGCGGTGCGGAGGGTCGGGAGGGGAGTGGGACGTGAGGGGCGGGCCGCCCCGTGCCTAGCACACGCGCACCCCTCCAGGCCCGGTGATGGGTAAGCAACACTCCCCAGCATTAATTATGCAGAAATTACATGGGGATTGTTTTAAAATTGTTATTTTTCGGCGTGATTGTGAACTGTCATTAATCATCAGTTTGTTTCGCTAATTGTGATATTTAAACAGTCGTTGACTTAATGACTAACTAACTACTTTATGAACAGATTGAATCATTTGAGATAAATGAGACGAACTTGTTAACTATGGGGGAAGCCCACGTCCAGCAGTGGACGTCGTCCGGCTGCTGGTGACGATGATGATGATTCGAACTTGCTAAGAGGTGGTACAAAGCTGCGTTGTGCCCGAATTGGGTCAGAAAGTTCGCTAGGATCCGCCCCGGCTTCACCCGTAAATAACAGAAGCCGTATTGTTGTTACCGAGGTAAATTATATTAAAACCGCCTGAAGATCTGTTGTAGATTTCGAGAAAATATAACATATTCAGACAGACAGCTCCTAAGGACTGTTTTTGTTAGAATAGGGGGCAAACGAGCAATAGGAGGCCTTTTACCGACGCCCATGTACATCCACATAAGTACTACACCGATGCGTTACCGTCCTTTCCCACGCCCCCATGCTACTCACAAACCGCACGAAACGCGACACTGAAGATGTCAGTTTACGGTGGTATTATGTCAGCGCGACACCTCTCGCCGGACCTCCCCGGTCGTGCCGGCCCAGTTCCAATGCATAGGAGGATGTAGTACCGTTAGACTACCGCCTCCTATGCAGCATGGCACTATCTCTTCCGAAATCCTTACCTTTATAATAAGACTAGCAGCGCCCCGCAGCCTCACTCGCGTAACCCTAATAATATTTGTTGTGGCGGGAAGGTCGTCGCCTATTTCGATAGCATTCTTCGATAAATGGTCTGTCTAAATTTGTATTTGTTTTGTAATCGGACCTTAATGGTCCGATTTATCCGGAGATTATCGCGCTAAACATACTAACATTATATATGCTTTGATTTTGAAAAAAAAAAATTACAATATTTCATTCCCTACAGTTTCTACGTCAGATGTTTTCCCACCAAATTTCACCCTATGTGTTCCTTTTTGCTATACAACAAAAAAGATGCATTCAAATCCGTCCATTAGTTCCGGAGATTAGCACAAACAGACGAGCTTAAGCATACGACAATTGTTTTGTTCATATTTTCTCTATTTCTGTTTCCTATTTTTTCTTTTTCAAAACCATTTTATGTCCAGACATACTTACTTACTGTTTTATTATATATAAATAAACCGCACTAAAAAGTTAAAAGATTTATTAAACATTTACGTTTAATAAATTTTTTAACTTTTTAGTGCGGTTTATTGTGTTTTTTTTTTAATTATTTTAACAATTTGCCTCTCGTTTCTCTTGAGTTATAAAAATACAGGATACACAACTCCATACTAAGCTTAGTATTGCTTTTGTACCTGGTATTATATACTTACTAACCAAACGGGTATAATTTTAAGTCCTTTTGAAAATTCGTCATGATTAATTTATTTTAATTACTTCCACAGCGTTGTGCCTTACGGCGTACTGTTGTGGGAGAATACTGCCGACATCAATCACATATATGTGTTGCAGAAGCGAGCTCTGCAATATACAAACTAACTCCCAATACATCTCTAATAGATAAGTTTAAAGAAATCGGAATCATGACTATTTATTCACAATACACTTCAGATAAACTAATGTATGTTCGCAAAAATATAAATTAATTGTTAAAAAAGTGATATTCATGCTAGAAATACTCAGAATAGACACAAATTGAATGTACCAGTGATTAAACTAAACAAAGTGAGTGGGTAATTCGTTCAGGGGCAATGTATAAGCCCATATAATAATGTCCCTGAAAACGTTGAAACTTTACAATTAGTAAATTTAAAAACACCGTACTTTATGATTGGGTTGGTACCTAATGAAAGGTTATTTTACCTTATGCTTGGGTCCCATAGAAACGCACTTGTGGACAGGAGCGTTTGTGTCATACGTAACCATAAGGTGAAATAACCTTGGGAATAAAGCTAGGCAGATTAGGAACGAAATGTAGTTGTAATAGAATATAATGAAATGTAATTGTAATGTAACTTACATATAATTGTCTCGAGCCATCGGTCCACCTGAGTACACTTGGCCGGCCCTTCTCAGGTCAAGTGGAGGGTTGAGGTAGTTAAATGTCACTAGCTTTCGAAAGGAGGTTTGAAAACTCCTACGAGTATTTCCAAGAGAATATTTTGATGATGATGATTTAGATTTTGCAGTGCATAATTTTATATTGTGTCAGCACCCAGCCACTAGGACCTCAGTGGGTTTATCTGAGCGGGAGTGAGTCACACATGTGTATTATAAGGGTACATTAACACACGGATGGAATACGCGTAGACACGCAGACGTAATTCATCTAGACAGTTGCTTTAGATATAATGTTATTTAGTTGTTAAAGATATCATGGGTTGATTGTTTCTTTTTTCTCGTT
The DNA here is from genome assembly GCA_017140195.1 of Eumaeus atala. Taxonomy (NCBI): domain Eukaryota; kingdom Metazoa; phylum Arthropoda; class Insecta; order Lepidoptera; family Lycaenidae; genus Eumaeus; species Eumaeus atala. The sequence goes on from JAFELO010000125.1 coordinate 1,509,716, forward strand.
TAATATTTGGATTAGCTCATCGAGTGATCCGTTTACATATTTTGGGATCAAATATAATTTACTTGAGGGACGTTATATTTATTTCTGTAAATAATATGCCTTAAACTAGTTGGTCGTTTATTAGCCACTAGGATATCTGGATTTATAACTGCTAGAATAAAGGACTTACGCTGTGGAAGCGAAGAGATTCTCAATACAGCTTCATCAGGTTTGGTTTGGTTGGGCCCCCTCTCTCCCTCAGATGAGAGAGATGCATCCCGATATGGCAGTTAATTTGACTATTATCACCATGGCCAGAGAGCGCGCGGCGTTCCTCATCCCCCGAGTGGGATTTCACTTTGTTGTACACACTCATAAGCCTACAATACTTAAGTATTTTTGCCGCATTTTCTTTCCATTTCCCTCCCACATGTTTGGGCACTATTATTTTTAGTATTGAAATAGATCAGCAAATCAATGATCTCAGTCAGTTCAAACAAACTAATTTTTCAGCTTTATTTTACTAGTATAGATTAATTAACTATCTATATTAATAAGTGATTAAATGTGTTTGAATTTAAGGGTAACTGAGCAAATTATTTTTTTCTGAGGATCTACTACTGTTGGCGACGCTAATGCTCTCACTCGTTCATTGGACTAGCGCAGACTTTTGCGTATTCCAGTTTAGGGAGACGGTAGGGGGGCATACCCTCTCTTTTCTCGCAGATGAGAAGAGATGTAACGGGTTGATTGTGGACGTGCCCTATAGTAATTATTTTTGGGCCAAAATGACACGGACACGTGGAGTACCTGCCGTTTATGATACGGACAATGAACAAGTGAGTTCGTTCATTGTTTGGCTTATCTAAGGAGGCCAGCCTCCTTTCTCCCTCAGATGGGGGGTTTGATTCGCTAAAGAATCAGCTGAAGCCGTAAACATCATATAATTTAGTGTTAGAGCTCTCTAATGATCGCGTAAATTTTACCCGGTTATATTAACCCGGTCTGCGAGTGGGTCAAGAACTACTTTACTCGCGTTATGGATGTTCTAATTTACACTTCTGTTGTCCTGGCCACTGGCGACGATGGCTTTACCATTGGTGTGTCCAGTTTTATGTAGGACTCGAGGCCCAGTGCGCAGGGTAGCGACTAATACTGACTGGAACGGCCAAGGTTCTTAAGCTCTTCTGCTGCTTGGTAGCCAAACCGGCGTGTCGGGCTGCACAGCTGTATCTCCCGCTAACCAGTCTTGCGTAAATTATATGAAGTAAAATTCAAAACTGTGTGTCAGCTCCGTGCGCTAAGCGTGGTGATGCGATACGCTGGCATTACACTCGATCTCTGTTCCTCAATTTTACACGTAGATTTTTGCCTCCGCTCGCTGTTTATGAACGTCAGTCGTCCGTCAAGGGTCCCTCAGAGCCATCTGCCCTTGAGCCATAAGAATATGCTCCTACAATTGCAGAAATAGTAGGATAACACAACATTCGAAGTGGTGACCGCAGTCCCAAGATATCACATAGTGCACAATGTAAGCTTTACAGCTGTAACCTTGTGATATAGTTGCCGAGAGGGTGCGGATTAATGCCACCTAGGGAAGGGGGAGGTGGCGCTACACGAGGGGGTAAGCGGAATGGCGTAGGGAGACAGGGAGGCGCGATCATTTCTTTTTCATTTTCCCTTTACACTGTTCTACGAAGCATTATCAATTTTTAAATGAGTTTCTAAATTAGATACTCAGTTCAGTGGTCATGTGGGCTGGTGGTGCATTTAGTGAGTTGTTTTTAATTCGTAGTGTAGTTTTTGATTGATCATACGCCAGGTATGATCAATCAAAAACTCCATGAGCAAATCAGTCACGTCAGCGCCGAGATCATTTTAGCTATCGCGCGCGAGCTACCCTCGACGTCAGTGTCTCTGGCCATGGTAGTTTTCGTTAAATTTGCTATTATAAACATTCTAATATCGGGATGCATTGCGCCCGGGTCGGACCCCTTTTCAACCCCAAACCTAGTACCTCGACGAGCGCTCGTAGCAATCCGTTGAACCTGTATTGAGCTTCTCTTCGCTTCCACAGCAAAAGTTCAGGTACGAGAAAACACACAAAATTGATCATCCATCGCTTTTCATGTCGCAATTTTCATCAAAGCCGGTTGTGACTACTTTAGGGGTATTCAGGGTTGGCACTTGACATTGTTTAAAACATACAAAGCCGTTTGTGACTACTCTAGGGGTATTCAGGGTTGGCACTTGACATTGTTTAAAACATACAAAGCCGTTTGTGACTACTTTAGGGATATTCAGGGTTGACACTTGACATTGTTTAAAACATACAAAGCCGGTTGTGACTACTTTACGGGTATTCAGGGTTGGCACTTGACATCGTTTAAAACATACAAAGCCAGT
>JAFELO010000125.1:1512410-1525824 GCA_017140195.1 Eumaeus atala
TTGTGACTACTTTAGGGGTATTCAGGGTTGGCACTTGACATCGTTTAAAACATACAAAGCAGGTTGTGACTATTTTAGGGGTATTCAGGGTTGGCACTTGACATTGTTTAAAACATACAAAGCCGGTTGTGACTACTTTAGGGGTATTCAGGGTTGGCACTTGACATTGTTTAAAACATACATTTATAAGACTGATTAAAACACTACAAACTGCACCTCATTTTTAAAACATAATTAAGTACAGTTTTAGACATGCTTAAGAAACTCATGATATAATTATTTATTAATTTAATAATTTATGTACACAAAACAAAACATAGTTTAAATTCACAGATAAGAGAAATCTAGTACATGGGAGCAACTTATTCCATGATGAAATTTCTTCCAGGAGCCCTCTTGATGGAAAACGCAATCAAGGTGTGTACATTTAACAGTAACTTAAGAAGGTAATACACATTTAGTAATACAAACATTATATAACACATAAACATACATACATACATACAATTATAAACATAGTAAATACATTATATATTATGCAATAATAAACATACTCAAATAATAATATACTACATTTATTTAATGGAATATCTAATTTTGGTAGGGTTTTAATTTAACATTGCCTTAAGTAGTAATCTTTAAGTTTTTCTTAAAAAGATTAATTGTTTTACAGTCACGAATTTCATGGTGTAGAGCATTCCAGAATCTAGGCGAATAAATTGTAAATGAGTAGGAATAAAAGTCAGTGTGATGGGAAGGAATGTGAAGAAGTGTACGTTTATGCGGTCTACAAAAGGAGTCACTAAGATGAGTAAAGGAGAAACGCTCACGAAGATATGTCACACAAAACCACATTAGTTACAGAGTTAATAAAGATTGAAAAAAGGAGAGGAGAAAGTCCGCCACCCTGAGGAACTCCAGTAGTGAGATTAAAGGCGTTGCTGAAGTCGAGAAGTACAAGAATTGTGAGAGGTTTATTATCCATTGCTAAACGAATATCATCAGTTACGTTTATAAGGGCGGAAGTAGTACTATGGCCTGGACGAAAACCGGACTGAAATGAATCGTCAAGGCTGTTAGAGTACAAGAAGGTAGAAACCTGTTTATGGAAAATGTGCTCAAAAACTTTAGACAGAATAGGCAGTATAGATATAGGACGAAAACTGGATAGGAAGGAAGGATTAGAGACTTTAGGAAGAGGAATAACATTTGCTAATTTCCATGTATGTGGGCAGGTTCCTGAGGATAGTGAGAAGTTAAAGATATGGCTAAGAACAGGAAGCAAGATAGGTAGAATTAATAAAATCACCTTCAGAGACACTTTGTAAAATCCAACAGCCTGTTAAGAAATGGATAGAACTGCCCCTTTAACATCTGCTTCTGTTATAGGAGTAAAGTAACAGGACGAATCGGTTATTGGTAAACCCGACAAATACTTTAAGGTTTTTATCTTTTACGCTGAGGCACAATTTTGCAGGAGGTTGTGAAAAGAAATTGTTAAGAGCATCTAAGTCAAAATCATTAGGTAATAATATGGGAGTCTTACCAATGCCTACAGATTTGAGGAATCTTCAGACATCAGCAGTCTTGCGACCTTGGAGGGAATCATGAAAATACTGGCGTTTGGCGTTTCGGCACATTTGATTAGAACGATTACGCAGCAATTTGAAATTTTGTAGATTGATTTCAGATTGAAAACGCTTATATTTCCTTTTGGCCCGATCCCTAGATGCCATGTACTCATTAATAGTATCTGATAGCCATGGGGCTGGATTGCGTTTGATTTTTATTTTTTTAAGTGGAGCATGGATGTTGTACAAATCAAAAATTTTCTTATTAAATATTTCCACCCTCCCATTGACGTCATCACAACCCAGCAAATCAGACCAATCCACATTTTTGACATCACTTTCTAGGGCCTCCTGATTAATTTTGTTATATGTACGCAATAAAGTAATTTGTGGTTTATGTTAATATAAATATAAATCTAATACAGAAGGCGCACAGTTAGGAGAGTGATGAGTAGTAGAAGTAGGTTTGATGTGAAGATTGAAAGAAGATAGTAAAGATTGAAATTTACGAGCACAAAAATTATTTTTTTAGCAGACAAGTGTTAAAATCTCCCATAATGATGATATGTTGATATGATATGCATAGATTACTCAGAAAATTGTCAAAGGCATCGAAGTAGTTAACGTTTAGATAGGGACTATAAAAAACGATAAGTAACAGTTTATTGTAGTGTAAAGATAGTTCAATAGCAAGATATTCAACAGATTAAGTAAAATGTGAAGGAGACTGGTTGAAAATCTTAGACTGAATATCGGAGCGAAGATATATTGCTACCCCGCCACCACCTTTGCCAATCCTGTCATTGCGTATAAGTACATATCCAGGTAATGCATATTGTGTAGATAAAATAGATGGTTTTAAAAATTACTCTGAAATTAAAATTGCATCGGTATCAATGCTGTTAAAGGATGATAACATATCGGAATAGTGACTGGGTACACTTTGCGCATTTATATGTACAACATTGAAGTTACTGCTATAACTGTAGAACACAGACGAGAGCCGGTCACTCTAAGTAAGAGAAGAAGAAGTAGACACATTATTTGCACTTCCAAAATTGTCGGACGATGAGCAGGAGAAAAAACTATCATCTAAATTATCATCGATACTTGCATACATATTAAATAAGTATGTTTCATATATAAATGTTTATAGATATTCCAATTCTATTTAACTGAAATATTATATAGCAACTAATACAAATATATAAATATTATAGTTTAAGAGGTTACCTAATTGAAATATATTAGGTTCTTTCAACTATTCTTACCTACAAATAAAAATACACAAAATATTGATGTAAATTCCACCTAAATAATTGTGAAACTCACCATTCCTAAACAATATAAAATCGAACAAAAGTTAACTGGTTTCTAGTAACTAACAGGAGAACAATATACAAAAAAAAAAACGACGACAAAAAAAAACTAGATTAACTTAAGATACAAATTCGTCACTACAATTACTTAACAAAATAAATTTAGTGTGGCAAAAGTTTAAATGTTTCTCAACTGTCTCTTAGTAAATCAAATGAAACTGTCTTCTGTCACTGTCAATTATTTTTTTGCCAACAAAAAAAAGTCTGATTGACATGTTTGAAAGTAAATTTTAACAATTTTAAAACACCGGCTTATTATTAAATAAACTATTTACCTACCAAATACCGACATAAAAATAAACATTAAAACGTGCAAGTTTAAAGGACTTAATACACAATTATTTATGACCACAATCACTGTCGTCGACGATTTGATCGAGAGGGTTTTGCAGCTTCAGCTCCACTCACAACTGGAGGTGCACTGACCTCGACGCTGACCGGGAACTATCTAGAGATTATCTCTTGTAAAGATACCATGGATCAATTTTTCGTCGAGATTTATCAGGAAGAATTATTACTATTTTGCCTTCTGCAGTCCAGTAGTTTTTGACTCCAAAGTGGCTTCGAGCTGATGAGACAATCTGATGTCGTGTTTTAGTTAGAAACTCTGAGATTGTTATACCGGTTCCTTTCAGCAATGTCTTAGCATCCCATACTTCTTGCCTAGAGTCAAGATCAGAGAAACGAACCAACAGAGGTCTCGCTTTAGCTTGAGATGTTACTCCAAGACCATGACACACTTGAAGACTACTCTTATGAACACTTGGCAATTTCATCTGGTCGGATGTTATGTTGAATATGACATCGGGAAGATTTTCATGTTGAGTTTCCTGAATCCCATGGAAGAGGAGGACTTTCCTTCTCATGTTATATGTTTCTCATACATTTTTGTCTCATGCCTATCTAACCCTAGTTTCAGTGATTCTATTTGTGATTTTATATTTTTAAATAGCTGCCACATCATTGCCTTAAACTCATTACAGTCGCTGGTAAATGAAACAATATCTGGATGCTGTGTTGAACCTGCTGAAACTTTTTGTAATTTTGTGTCATATTCCTGCATACGTGTTTTGAATAACTTACCCAAAGCTTCTAGGTTATGTGTATCCATTGTAGATTTGATGAAAAAAAAAAATAGCGATCTTGTTAAACTTGACAGGAAATTTTATTAATAATCGGATAAAGGTGAGTCCAACGTACACTTAACACATAATTTATTTAAGAGATCAATGAGTTTAATTACTAAAAACGAATATAAAGTACGAGCACACTAAAATTGCTTCTTGACTTTGTGACTACTCTCATATATCAATTCTGATTTTTTTATTATTACATATAGGTACCATAGGTAATAATAAATTTTGGTAAGGAGAAAATAAGACACTTATTTTGTGTGTAGTTAGTTATATATAAATTTATAATTTATTTTTTTCAACTAGTTGAATCTTATACTAACATTATAAATGCTAAAGTCTGTCGGCTATTTCGCTTTCGCGGCTAAACAGCTGGTCCGATTTTGATAATCATATAGCTACAATTGTTATGTCAATAAGAAATATCAAAAATAATATTTTTATGTATCTGGAGTACGGACACACCATGTCAGTCTAGGCCTGCACTTAGTACCGTGTGGACTTGTGTTATGTATCTGGAGTACTTACACAACGTCAGTCTAGGCCTGCACTTAGTACCGTGTGGACTTGTGTTATGCATCTGGAGCACGGACACACCACGTCAGTCTAGGCCTGCACTTAGTACCGTGTGGACTTGTGTTATGTATCTGGAGTACTTACACACCACGTCTGTCTAGGCCTGCACTTAGTACCGTGTCGACTTGTGTTATGTATCTGGAGTACTTACACACCACGTCAGTCTAGGCCTGCACTTTGTATCGTGTGGAGTTGTATTATGTATCTGGAGTACGGACACACCACGTCGGTCTAGGCCTGCACTTAGTACTGTGTGGACTTGTGTTATGCCTCTGGAGTACGGACACACCACGTCAGTCTAGGCCTGCACTTAGTACTGTGTGGACTTGTGTTATGTATCTGGAGTACTTACACACCACGTCTGTCTAGGCCTGCACTTAGTACCGTGTCGACTTGTGTTATGTATCTGGAGTACTTACACACCACGTCAGTCTAGGCCTGCACCTAGTACCGTGTGGACTTGTGTTATGCATCTGGAGTACGGACACACCACGTCAGTCTAGGCCTGCACTAAGTACCGTGTGGACTTGTGTTATGATTCTGGAGTACGGACACACCACGTCAGTCTAGGCCTGCACTTAGTACCGTGTGGACATGTGTTATGTATCTGGAGTACGGACACACCACGTCAGTCTAGGCCTGCACTTAGTACCGTGTGGACTTGTGTTATGTATCTGGAGTACGGACACACCACGTCAGTCTAGGCCTGCACTTAGTACCGTGTCGACTTGTGCTATGGGCATTAGACATCACGATGATATAATTATATATGTCGAGTATGGACACAGCAGCCCTGCGCTGACAGCTTCACTTGGGGAGTAAGCGGCTGAATACTTGTCAAGAGCACGAAAACGAGGCGAAGATAAGTTGACAGATTGTTACGACTCCCGCGCGGTCCTCGTGGCTAACGTAACCGGTGCGGCGGTTTGATTCGAGCTCGATGGCACATCGTGAAAGGTACCGGAATTATCACCTTGGACTGCACACACATCGTCATTCTGACTACCCGGAGTCGAACTCGTGTGCTGTTGTCTGACATGATTGTGAGATTGTGAATCGAACTTAGGCAGCCTCGTGCTAAATTTTCAGTACTCTGTCATAGGAGACACATTACCATTTTATTAGATTTAAGGCCTCGGTAATAGCCGACGTCGCCTGCCTAACGAAGAAAAATTAAAATAGTAATCAATTTCAAATAAATATGAATAATGAAATATTTAAAGTAAAACAAAACATTCTACGTTACACAAAAAAAATATGAGACGGGTGAGTAATTAAAGCAGTTTATTTCCAAAATATTGCAATGTACAGAGGTACTTGGTGCATTTACGTTAATGTTTACGAGGACGAAATTAAAATTCATAATGATTGTATTTTTGTATCCTAAAATCAACACCTCCCGGCTTTTCAAGTTAGCTAGATGTTTATATTCTATATTCTATATGCTAGCAGCTTGTGCTAGTGTGAGTATAAACATCTTCTTGGGTTATTTCTTTCCTGAAGGCATGCCTCTTGGTCCGGCGTCGAATTCTTTTTGTTGTCCTGACGCACCCTTCGTGCTGGCTTCGTGAATTACTAGAAAGCTTTCTATCATGTATACGATGTCGACGTGCTTTTTCGTTGCGTGTTGGTGCAACAGGACCAATAATGACATATCCGCTCTCTTACCATCACTTTGGAACCTAGTGTATGCCATGGTGTAAATCCTGCGTATGTCTGTCACGTATTGCGTAATCCTGAAAATATTTTGTCATAAGACATTACGCAGTGAACATCAGCCTAGAGACAGATCAGGTTAGCTTTTAGTAAGAGGCTGCGCTGTATTGTTGGGAGGTAACTCCTGCTCTGCGCTTGCTAGTGGTGGGTAGTGGGCAGTCACCAAATTGGTTCCAATCGCTGGTGCGTGACCGACCGGTCGCTCACATAACGACACTGAATAGTGACACCTATGGCGTCGCGATTCGTGGGGTTCGTAAGTAGCCGGCGGGCCATTGGAAGGCAGGGACAAAGGAGGACAACTCATCTGCATGACAACAATGTGGATGTCTATGCGCGTCCGCAGTCGTTAAAATATACAAAAAAATCTGGTGAAAAGTGGGCAAGGCATGGGCATTATTATTTTATATTAATTGTTGTTAGTTTGTCCCCCTAAACAACAAAAGCAAGGTCTACGTAAACAGTGTTGTGAATGTTAATACGTTTCGAGGATATACGTGGCCCTGAGTCCACTGTCCTCTCGGTACTTCTTCGTGATATTTTTCATGTCCTTCACGCGGCCCAGGGTGTGGTACACCACATCCTTCATTATCTCCAATGTTTTATTTTTGATCTCCGGATCTGCCATTGCGAGACGAGCGGGAAGGTCCCGGTCCGACCTTCGTATGAAGGTTGCAGGCTCCACGAGAATCTCGGCATCTGACATGTTTCTTGCGGACAAGTTGTATTCTTCTAGAATGTTCTCGTAGTTGATGGCAGAAGTGCTCGCTAAAACTGAATTGCTTGTGATATCTTCTATGCTGTTTTGTGCAGTACTCGAAACTATGCATTATCACAGAGTGCACGTGTCGGTAACTTAAGCTCACCGGTATGTTGTCTCGTGAATAGGGTTTGTGGGGTTGTGGTCCACTGGAACGGAGGAGGGAGGGATCTCGTCTACATGTGTCTATGGAGATCATCGTCATCATCATCAACTGGACGATGTCCACTGCTGGACATTGGCCTCCCCACAGAGCCCAAAGGTCACGAGCCGCATGCGTCCAGCGTATAGGGCTAATGTACTCATCAAATGGCTCCAACTTTTCTTTCGTAGTATGAATGAAGCACGCATCGAACACGCGTACCGAGGATCTCGTGCCAACTTATATAACTTGCCAAACTTACTTATATGAAGACACATACATCCTCCTAAGCGAGGGAATTAGGCACGACCGGGTTGGTACCGCTTGCTCACTTGATACCGCCGTCAGGTGATACCTACGGTGTCGAGCTTCGTGCGGTTTTTGAGTAGCCGGTGGCCCATTGGGGGAGACGGAGGTGAAAAGGAGAACAACGCATCGGCATAATTGTGCTGATGTTCATGGGCGTCTGTAGTCATTAAAAGTCTCCCATTGCTTGTTTGTCCTCCTATACTACAAGAAAAACACCTGCATATGCTTTGTAGCAAACGAACTACATATACAAAGGTGATGGACTTTTCTATGATATACTTATGATTTATGTGTGTTTGTTTTTATTGCGGTAACAGATAAACCTCTCTCGACAATCGTATCTCTCAACAAATGTATTTTTGTAAATTTTGTTAATCAATAACTTCATCTTTGGCATTTTCTCCAGTCAATCAGATCCCCTAGTACTGATTCCAGTCTAGCTATGTCCTGACTCCAGTCCACTGCGCAGGACACATTATCAATATCCTATTCCGACGGTAGTTCAATACGACCCCGGAGAGAAATCGGTCGCAGGACCAACGGCTGAACGTGCTCCCCGAGGCACGCGGGTGGAAAACCGCCAATTTTCTGACTTCGGATTGCTGTCAGACATTGAAACGTCCCAATAACCACTTTGGTTCGACCCGGGACTCGAACCCGGGCCCTCGCGACTGTGGCCGAACATGTACTCACATATCAACAGCAAAACGCCCATCTCAGTGGCACGGTGGCTAAGCTCTATTCGCTGTACGCGTGTTTAATTAATAATGTGTTAAGTACCGTACAGTACATAAACTCCTTCATTTAGTTAGCTTGATTATAATTAATGTTGCCTCATAGTGTAGTGGTAAGCATTTTTAGCCACAGATCCTGAACTCAAGTCTCGGGCCGGAATAAAAATTGTTATTAGAATTTTTCAACTTAATTTTTTGTTGGATCTGAACTTAGGCTGTGGAAGCAAAGAGAAGCCCAATGAAGCTTCCTTGGATTGCCATGAGCGCTCGTCTGTGACGATACTAGGCTAATAGTATAATTTTCCTTTCAATTATTATCATAGTCTACGAAGTCACTCCTCCGCCGATTGTGGGACTCGTTCGCGCGCGGTAGTTAAACTGGCCTCGCCGCTGACGCGAACGATTGACACATGGAGAGGATCATGACGAGGCTTTTTTTTCTCGGTGGGACCTACAACTGCTTGGCGGCGCTGTTGCTCCCGGCTCAACAGTTCAACGGACTAGCGAAGACTTTTGTGTCTTCTGGTTTAGGGAGACGATAGGGGGACAGACACCCTCTTTTCCCGCAAATGGAAAGAGATGTACCGTGTTGTTTGTGGACATACCCTATAGTAATTATTTTTGGCCTCCTAGCTCGCCCCACCCGTGTAGGCAGGGGTTGATTTGCTCTACAAATCAGCAAGAAGCCGTGATCATGATTCGTTTATTATTATTAGAGCTCTCTAAAATCGTGTTATTTTAGCTCTGGTAATCTAAGCTCTCTAGTGACTTACGGATACGAACCCGGGCTCGCATTCGTAAGCGACGTGTGAGTTTGTCATTCGGTCAGTCATATGTGTTATAACTGTGTAAGACAACACTATATGTAAGGTTTCATTGCTCGACCGGTACGAGCGGTGTGTATGGCATTGGTTCTTGCAGAATAAATGCATTTACGCACCATCCAGCCGACCCAAGGGGGCCTGAAGTGTGTGTCGGGCTCAGGTCGTGAAGCGATAGCTACTACCGACTAAAAACTGCTATACGTTAACTGGCCCTATTGGCATTTTACTGCGGATGCGTGTCATGGTGTTTCTTTGTTTGTGATCTTGGGTGGACTTTGCTACAGCTAACGCAATCGCGTCGCTGTCGACTTCGAATGGTATTCCGACGTTTGGACGATCAGTTATTTTTGTGATTAAGGGCACGGTCAAAGAACTTCCAGACAGCTGTTTGAAGTGTCCTTTAATCTAAGACAAGTGAAAGTCATAATGTAGGTCGATGTTATGCATGTACCAGGAACATCCAGTAGCCGGGCGCAAGAATCTATGTTGCATTCTCTGTAGACATTATATTTGGGTAGGGGATATGTGCGAGAATGCTGCACTGCAATACGACAAGATCGGTCGAATGCGTGTAATATACAAAGTGAGCTTATGTATATACGCTATTTTGCTCTTTTTGTTTATAAGGGAATATAGTTTAAAAAGAACACAATGACCAGGAATTTCAATTTCAAATAAGTAGTAATAGTATGAAGTCAGCAAATTGGAGGTGTTACAACCTCGGAGAGCGCGAGAAGCCGTCGGTCCTGCACCTGATTTCTCTCCGGTCGTGTGGGACTGCCGTATCATCGGTATAAGGGAATGAAGGAGGGTCCAATCTAGTCTGCACACACTCTTGTATACTGTAATTATTATTATTATGTCCTGCGCAGTTGGCTAGACTCTATGGAAGTAACCACCTTAACTGCATTAACGTATCAATATACCTCATACCTCATGTGGTCTATGTGTACTTGACACATTAGAGGAGGGGTAAAGGAACGTAACAAATCTGCACATTATGTGCTAATGTGTGTAGTCAGCCACTAAATGTTTGCAGTAATTCCCGATTAGTCGTTGCAAAATGAATCTTTGAAACCATTATTCCTATTAATAAGTGGCGCTACCGATGTGCTCAGTGAGCGTTATAATAAGTGGAGCAAGCTTAAAACTCTACTCTGGAAACAGAGAATTAGAGTGCTACGCGGGTGATGCTATTATAGAAATAATGTGTGTAGTCAGCCACTAAATGTTTGCAGTAATTGCCGATTAGTCGTTGCAAAATGAATCTTTGAAACCATTACGCCTATTAATAAGTTGCGCTACCGATGTGCTCAGTGAGCGTTATAATAAGAGACCAAGCTTAAAACTCTATTCTGGAAACAGAGAATAAGAGTGCTACGCTGGTGATGCTATTATAGAAATAAACGGCCAGGGCACTACGCTCGTGACTCTATTATGGAAGTAGAGAGCTAAGGCGCTACGCTCGTTATTCTATTCTAGAAACAGAGAACTAGAGTGCTACACTCGTGATTCTACTCTAGAAATAGAGAGCCAAGAAGATACGCTCGTTATTCTACCCTAGAAATAGAAAGTCTGGACGATACGCTCGTCATTACGAGTATACTATAGAAATAGAGAGCCAGGGCGCAACGCACGTGATTCCACTATATAGGTAAAGAACCAGAGTAATACGCTCGTAATTCTTTTCTAATAATAGAGAGCCAGGGCGCAACGCACGTGATTCCACTATATAGGTAAAGAACCAGAGTAATACGCTCGTAATTCTTTTCTAATAATAGAGAGCCAGGGCGCTACGCTCGTGATTCCACTATATAGGTAAAGAACCAGAGTAATACGCTTGTAATTCTTTTCTAATAATAGAGAGCTAGGGCGCAACGCACGTGATTCCACTATATAGGTAAAGAACCAGAGTAATACGCTCGTAATTCTTTTCTAATAATAGAGAGCCAGGGCGCTACGCTCGTGATTCCATTCTAGCAATAGAAAGCTAGGGCGGTACGCTCGTGACTCTTCTATATAGGTAGGGAAGGTAAGAGTACACTTGTGATTCTATTCTAGTAATAGGGAGCCACGGCGCTCCGGTCGTGATTCTTTTCCAGCATTAGACAAAAATATTACATTTGAATTTGGAATATGTCATTTATTACGATTGTTCATTGTGTTTTCTCATTTTGGCGCCAATACATTGTACAATATTTTTCAATATTAAATTGGAGTAGGGTGATAAATAGAACGGAATCTCTGTTACTGCATTACACAAATTAGTTATGGAGCCAAATGCAATATTTAGAACTCGCCAGACACTTGGTATTAGTCAAATGTTTGTGTACCGTCTCCGGTGATGGTTTGGTGGGGGTTATCTATGAAGGAGCGATTGGGCCATATTTTTGTGGGGAAGGTATAAAAACATATTCACAAGTGTATCAAAGTACCATTATTGAGAAGATAGTTAGGCCCCATAATAACACTACGTTCAATAACCATGTCTGGTCTTCCAGCAAGACTCGGGACCAGATCATAAAGGTCGATCCACCCAATCTTGGCTAAAAGGGACGTTCCGGACTTGATCAGATCAGATCTGAAGTCTACCCGTCATCCAATCCCGATCTTAATCCACACTGGAATACGATTTACGATCAGTTTTAGAGAGTACAGCTTGCTCTAAGTGCAGTGATAATTTTGAGACCCAAAAACGATCCATACAGCAACGAAGAATTTCCCCTTGGAAAGAGTGCGTGCTTCTTTCTATTGATAATTGGCATCAATATTTAAAGGACTGCAGTACAGCCAATGGTGACTACTTCGAAGAATCTTCTTACATTTGTAACTGTTTTATAACTGTGTGTTAAACTGACACACTTTAAAAGTAATAAATGTCCTTTGCAATAAAAAGAAATTTGTTAAAATATTTAAGGCAAACGTTGAATTAGCTTTTTATATTCTTAATACTTTTATATTTGTTACAACATTTATGGCAAGACCAGGCATATGTGCGCACATTCAAGATCCACCTGATCTTAAAAAATGCTGCTGGTTCTGGTATCCATCCCGATCAGTTGTGCCGGGCTCCGAGCTTAGCAATCTTATCTCTCATCGCTATTGTTGTATTTTGGAACAATAGCATTCCTGTCAGCTTATTGCGAGTTTTTATATCTGAAAAAGGGTGTCTCGTGTGCGTGTTCTAAGTACACTTTTCATGTAAGTTTTGTGCGCGTTACACAAAATATTCATTGAAAGAGTTTTGAGTGATTGTGCCTCTTTCATTTATTAATAACCCAGAGGCTCGGATTGTTGTTGCGTACTCTTGCTAGTCGTTGAGCGAATCTTATTAATGAATCGCTTTGTGTACAGTTTCCTCCGAGGAAACTATAGAGACAGTTCGAAACGCGAAGTACGTATGTCACATATACTTTGACGCACACCGTGCTTCGCTCGTGGGACGGCGTGAAGTCGATTCCTTGTGAGGTTGCATAATCAGATGCCTGAACGTAGAATAATAAACAACGATGGCCATCACGGCCGGCTGGCTGAGATGGTAACGTGGCGGTTAGTCCGGGTGTTATGCCACAAGTCGTAGGTTTGAATCCCGCCTAGGTAATTGATGTTCATATATGTATTGTATGTATTTCTATAAAAATAATCTTAAATATATAATACATCTTAAATATAAAAAACCTTAAATATATTTCCCTTGTCTAGTACCTGTAACACAAGTCCTTAAGGTAAATACCACAGGACTAGGCCAACGTAGTGTGATAGGTCCACAGATATTATTAAATATTATCATTATTATTATTATGGATTACACTAGTTTTAATCATGGACATGTCGGAGGTACAGACCCTCTTGTCAGTCTTCCGGGCTCGCTATCCAGACTGTTTGAAGGATTTTCGTAAAACTCGTGCCATACCCGACTCATCTGCACATTCTGTGATAGTCGATCAGGTAACCTCCGTGTCACCCGTCCATCCATCCACGCTCTGTGCGTCCTAACGCCAGAAGGCCAGGCAATGTACAACATTCGCAGGGTATGTAACTCAAACGATCACTGCTGGTCTTCTCCACAGAAACTGTGGGGGGTTACGGGCATCGAGGCGAACCTCATAACCCGGGTTGGGTCGCAAGGGGACGACTATCCCCTCGGTAACGGGGCCGCAATAAAACTGCGGTTTGCCATCCTGGCTTTTGGCTCACGGAAATGTAGGCCCATTTAGGGCCTGTGTGTTATGTGGTATGTTGTGACTGTGGTGAGTAGCGATTGGGTGTG
>JAFELO010000125.1:1535311-1554536 GCA_017140195.1 Eumaeus atala
AATTGAAATTCGATGTAAACAAATGGCGGGAACCAGATCCGTACACGTCCGACACAAACAGAAACACCTCAAAGAGACGCAGTACAACAAGGAAACAACAAGAAAAACAAAAAAGGACGCCACGAGTAAGTCACCTATAAACCCCTGTCCCGGGACCGCACGGTCAAACCAGGACAAGTCTATATCGATGACTTACTTATTTTCCTAGTACAAGAGCCGAGCCACAAAAACACGAATATCTCGGCAATCCGACCAGAAAAATTCAAACACCAAAAAATCCGCCTTTTTAACGCCTATCAAAAACCGCCACTGACACTATTGCCCCGAACTTCAGCTTACGCCTGGTACCAGAAAAACAGTGTCGACCGTTTGTCACCACTAAATAATCCAATATGGCTGCCCCAAAAATCCTAACTTTAAAACAAAAACCAGTCACAACAGAGTACGGCGCGTGTCTCTGACAAGTTATAGGCTGGACCTCCGCCCTGCAGTATGTGGACTAAATAAAGTAAAACAACTTTACTTGCGGAGTAAGCTGGTGAGTGCGAGAGCGTTGCGGAAACGAGGTCAACGGAAGTTGAAGGGGATACATAATTTAGGAAAGAAGTGCGTTTCGTATAACTTCTGTCCGTTCCAGAGGTTGTTATTTGTTTGATTAACTGCGGTCCAGTGGTCCAGCACACTCCTTTGTTTTGTAGTATAACGGAACATACAAGTAATTATATTTATATTTGATGACTACAGATGGATACAGACAGACTGGAGAATAATTCAAAAAATAATTTCATTATATACCTACTAACGATTCGCCCGGACTGCGCTCATGTATTTTTTTCTTCGGTATAAACTTTTCTATCTTACAGTGAAAGTTACATCAGAATCGGCCTGCCGGTTGAGCAATTCATGTAAACAGACATACAGAAATTTATGAATAGTGGTAAAGTATTGTAAAATTATTTTGGAACCACTGGCAGACACTTACTAAGTATTACTCGTAGCCTGCGGTTTCACTTGCGTAGCACGGAAAACCTACAACCTATAGATTGCAATAACTGAGGGGGTAAATATTTATTAGAGTGTTAATAGTAGCTTATTTTAAATTTAAAAAATGCAAATACCATTCGCAAACTTGAGAAGTGTCTAAAAGCCCTAAAATATCGTAAGAAATCGTGAGATATGGTAATCCTAGGTAGAGGGCGCTGCAGCCGAGCGCGGCCGGAGTCAGCCGATGAATCACGACTACAATAAAGCGCTTATTTGTCTCGTCGTCATTGTCTCCCTACAATGTTGGTATAATTCAAGCAGTAGACTTGCTTATCACAATATTTATATATCTGTTTGTACAGCTCATGTTGGTGTTGTTTTTTTTTGTATAATTTAAAGTTCAAAAGTCTATTAATTTAATTAAAAAATCTACATGCATTACAATCTTATTTAAAAATATTATGAACACATAAATTTACACTACTTTAACTTTTAAGACCTAATAAATTCCCTTGTTGGCTCACTTTCACTCGCTGGTTCTTTTTTTTACGTTACGTCCCCGTGCTGGTTCTCATCTAACTGGCTCTTACAAATCTCTGTATATCTCTGTACAAGCGACTAGCGTCCGTAACTCTTGTGTATAGAGGCGATATTGGCGTGCACCAGGACGCCCGGACCCCCTAGAAGCTCACCGTGACAGATGCAGTTTGCCAGCGGCCAGGCGCCCGCTCCGCGTTACAATCAGCACCAATGAAACCGTTGCTGTGTTGCGTGTAGTACGACCGATTACATTTACAAGAGGTAGTGCCATGCTACATTGTAGCTGGACTAGACCGGGGATGTCATTATTTATTACACCACCGTAAAGTGACAGTAGTTATCCCTGCGGTCTGGGAGTAGTCTTTAGGTCATTGGAGTGGAGGGGGAATGGAGGGCAACACATCTACATGAGAATAATAATGCGGATGTCTATGATCGTCGGTAGTCAACAAAAGGTTCCGATTTCTCATATGCCCCTCTTATAGCACAAAATATATACTACTTACTTGATACTTTAGCAAGTGGTGCCATGCTCTTAGGCCGGCACGATCGGGGAGGTACCTCTCACAGAATGTTCTTTTTAATAGAATTCGGGGCAAACGAGCAATTGGAGCTTTTTTACGACTACGGACGCCCATGAACATCCACATAATACTATGCAAATGCATTGTCCTCCTTCCCCCCTCCCCCAAGGGGTCACCGGCTACTCACAAACCGCGCGAAACGCGACACCGAAGATATAACTGTAAGGCGGTATTATGTGAGCGAGAGGTACCTCCCCGGTGGTGCCGGCCCAAATCCGTTACACAGGAGGATGTAGTGTCATGCACTATACACGGCTTTACTTCTTACATGCAGTAATAGTTATACTGTCGCTTTTATCGCGGTTTGTGATGCTCCAGCGGCCCATTGGAGGGGAGGAGGCAGGGATAGTCCATCTGGATAACAGCTGTGGCTGTCTCATTTCAACTGCTCGTTAATAACTATAATCTCTCCGTTGTACAGTCGGGTGAAATATAATTATGTAATGAGAACATATTTGTATTGGCCAAAATTGTTTTTGTAATTCTTACCTATATAGAACGGGTCGCAGTTGCTAACCATACAGCCGACGCGTCCGGTGTCTATCGGTTTTATGGGGTGTACATATTTTCTGAAAACAATGACACTATATTTGGTGAATTTACTATGTACAACCAACCGTCACTCATCGAGCCCTAAAAATACACAAACTGTGACCATTCACGTTGTATAATAGTCCGCGAGAACACATCGCAGAGGGACACACTCTATCCACTTATGATTGCTACGGACTTACTTACGGACTAAAAATATCAGGCATCAGCAGACACAGCTGTCATCAATAGACAAACTATGCCATATTCAATTTATTGTATACAATTTAATTTATTCCTATTTATATGTTATGGTCATTTCCAATACGACTAGCTCAAATAATACCGCCGTTCCCCTTAGGTATTATGCATCTACCTCGCGCGAATAGTTTCAATCCCCTCCCCCAATTGGCCACCGGATATTCGCAAAACTCACGAAATACGACAGCGTAGGTGTCACTTTACGTCGGTATCAAGTGAGCAAGAGGTACCTCTCTGGTCGTGCCGGCCCAGTTCCGTTGCATGGGTGAATGTAGTTTCACCCGTCAGAGGATGAAGGGGATCATCTCCATGTGACGGACGTTCACGTCAGCATCGAGGCCATTTTAGATAACACGCGCGAACTGCCCCCGACGGCAGAGTCGGGGTAGGAGGGGCCTCTTGTCAGGCCGTGACATTAATAGATAAATTAGCTGTTGCAAACATCTCTAATATCGGGATACATCACTACCCTCGTCGGGAGAGAGGAATGTCTATCTCTCTTCCAATCCCAAAAATAGCCTCGTCGCCAAGCATTCATCGTAATCCGATGATGCCTTATGGGCTTTCTCTGCGCTTCCACTGCATACATTCAGATCCGAAAAATCTTAACTTACAGATGTCTATGGACTACAATACTCTAAGCAATACAACATAAAGTTTACGTGAATTTTGCAGGTAAAACAGCTAGAAGCCAGTAACATGAAGTCATCAGTCCCGTTGACTCGGACCGGCTGTCCCCGGGTCCCGATCAAGGCTTCTTACGAGACATCTCACTGCTCCCCCGAGGTAAAGCTTGACACCACTCAATCGACTAATTGAGGCTCGCCGGAATTTTCTCTGCCATATTTTTAAGATTATGTTTCCAACTTTTTGTATAGTAGTGTATTAAGGAGTTGGTGTAAGTATAAGCTTAAAACATGGTACCGACGCAAAGGGACAGCTTCGGTATCGCGTTTCGTGCGGTTTGTGAGTAGCCGATGGCCTATTTGAAGGAAGGAGGAAAAGAGGGCAATACATCAGCTTAATAGCGTCGGTAGAAGTGAAAAAATATTCAGATATGGTAAGGCGTTAGAGCTTCCTTCCACAAGAGAAGGGCAACAGATATACAATATTTATAGGTTCATATATGTTCGAATATTCCTCCATGTAGATCTATAAAAAACATTGAACGGATTTTGTTCGTTCGTTTTTAAATAACTTCAATTTACTTCAACTTGTTCTTGAAACAGGGAAGACCTCGTCGAAATTGATTTAGGAGTTTTTAAACTAAAAATTGTGTTGAAGGAAACAGCTAACATTTCCTACATAACATTTCCTTAAATTATAATTATTTTACTTCTCAGTTCTATCTTTTGAAGTACATTCAATTATCTAAAATGCTTTTATGCTAAAATTCATCTCATTACGAAAACTGTACAAAGGAAACGTATGTTTGTACGACTCTATCCTTCAGTGAAGGCTCATCAATGTCAGTCGTGTCATGCCAGAGAACCGCGTAAAAGAAGGCCAGGGAGAGAACACACATTTGGAAATTAAAGTGTCTGATTAGAAATTTGTATCATAGGAATGACACGCTACGTACTTCAATTAGTCATTCCTATGTATAGATTGAATATTTAAAAAGATATCATTTAAATAGTAGAGTTGATCCTACGAACTTGCTTAGTACTCAAAAGAATAATAATAATATCTGTGGGCTTGTCACACCACGTTAGCCTAGCCCTGTGCTAAGTACCTTAAGGACTTGTGTCACAGATACTAGACAACGGAATCTTATATTTTTTCGGACTTTTTATCATAGAAATACATATAACATTTATGATTCTAGGGATCTAGGCGGGATTCGAACCCGCGACCTCTGTCGTAACACGCGGGCTAACACGTTACCAACTGAGCCAGTTGGTCGTCATGTGAGTATAGGAGTAGCACCAGGGAGACCCGTGTAGGGCACCAGTGGCAGTAGCCCCTTCAAAAATAAAACCCTCAGGACATACACTATTTTGTAATGAAAACACTTGTATTACAATAAAGAAAATACGGATTTTCTCGGTTTGCTTTGCTGCAAATCTTGTGGAAAATTCATTGGTTGACAAAAGTTATAAATGTTGATTTCGGCCTCCTAATCGTTACACGTGACAGCACAACGTAATAAGGAATAGCTAGTTGTCAATGATTTCTGCAGCTGCGATCTAAGGATTTACATTTTGATGTTTTTTGGACTCCTTTGGTTATGTTATCTAAGTTTTCATAACGATCTTTGACGTTCTAAGAAATGGTGCATAGCCTACGTCCATCAGAAATAATGTAGGTAAATCGATCCACTACTTCTGTAGACCTATCCAATTCAAACAAACGAATAAACCATCAAATGTTTCCTCTTTATAACTTCAAGATAGATTTACCAAGCCCGACGTTTCGACGTGTCTGCTACTATGATCAAGGGTCGAGTGCGATGACAGTTGTCCGTTAAAGTTGTCTATTATGATGTTTATTTTATATATTATATATTTCTATTTTGTGTAGCAACATTCATTCGTGTAAACTTAAGAAATCATTGGATCACCTGCAAATTTGTATTGTCAAATATTTATTCACAGCACTAAGTGTATTAATGTAAATATTAACACAAAAAGTCTCATATCCCAACCGGTAGGTGGAACAATACAGTAAGCGGGGTACCAAATCACCCAATGGAAATAAATTGCGTTGGGACTATTTCGTTTTACTTGCTGTGAACTCAAGAAGAGCGATCCTTCAAAATGCATCACTAGCAGTTTTTCAAATCGGACAACTTAGTGTCTGTCACCTCGTTGTCAAACTCTTCCTCAATCCGCAGCAGCACGTCCAGGACTTGTCTTTTCACGTTGCTCTGGTACTTCTTGGGCAGCCGCTTCGTGCTCTGGCAGACGCTGGCGAAGAACAGGTCCAGGGACTCGAAGTCGGCGTTGCCAGGGTCCCAGACCTGTGGCTCTGCGTCCTGCTCTTGGTCCGATTGTAATTCTGTTTCGTCCATCTTAATGTCGTCCCTTGGTTGGCGTTGGTTTCTGTGGGAGACGGAATTTTTTGAACAAAAGTGCAGTTTGTGCAATGTGCTGGCCCTGTCGTGATGCTCTCCATGAGCTAAACGTTCACGTCAGCGCGGAGGCCGCTTTAGGAACCGCCCCCGACGTAAGTCTTGGGAGAGGAGCGACCACTCGGACCGTCTGGCCATGATAATAATAGTTAAATTTCAAACACTCTCATATCGGGTTGCATCTCTCCCATCCGCGGGAGACCGTCGCTTAAACAACTTCTGGTGCCATGTTGCATTGCATCGGAATCAGGCGTGCACGACCGGGGAGGTACCTCCTGCTCACGCGATACCGGCGTAAACTGATATCTCCGGTATCACGTTTCGTGCGGTTAGTGACGGTGGCCTATTGGTGGAGCAAAGGAGTGAATCGCTGCATGACGATAATGCGGATGTCTATGTGCGTCGACAGCCAAAGGCTCCGATAAAAACCATTGTCAGCTTCTCTATTGCCACGCCAGGTTGCTGACGGTGCTGGTGGTACCTGCGCATCGTCATATACGGCAGCACGAAGGCCATTCTGTTCTGGAAGCGCCACTTCTTGCACGGCATCCCGGACTTCGTGGTGGCACCCTTTCTACACTTCTTCGTAGATTGCCGCAGCGAGTCCCTCAGGATCTTCCATTCGCGTTTCAAGACCTCACCTGGAAAATTGAGGTCATTTATATATGTCATTTTTTTTTATAGCTCAGGGAGCAAATGTTATATATATTTAATCTTTTTTGTAGGTGGACGAGAATTTTGATGGCTACCGACGCTCGTAAACATCCGCAGAATAGATATGCAAATGCCTCTCCTTCAATGGTCCCATGAAGAGTGCCACGCTCAGTTGTACCCAAATTATGCCACGACTGGGGTGGCGGTTTACACCTCTCTCACATGACACCGCCACGTCTCTGTTGACCTATTGGAGGAAGCGGGGGCGACACGAAGCATAACATTGCACGTAACAGAAAATCTCATAATACACCAGTAAAAGGCAGTGCAAACTGACGCCATATAGATAACTAGCAGTCCGTTCCGGCTTCGCACGTGTATTTCACGAAATATGACAAAAAATCTAAATCATAATAATCAAGAATTTTACTTTCGGCCTCGTAAACACTACATGTTGCACTGACAACAAATTCAATTTATGACAGAACATCCGTTTCTGAAGCTGAATAAAAATTAACTTTGATTTTTTTTTTAAATTTCAATTAAATTATAGTAGTTTTCATAATGATTCAAAACGTTGTAGAAAATGTTATGTTGACAGACAAACACAGCCGCGTTTTAGGCTGGCTTCCATTTTCCATCTATATCATCTACATGGCCGGCACACAACGCCTTACCCACTACTGTTAGCAACGAATTGTTTGTGCGTCTGTTTCCATTACACGCTCACAGCTCTAGAGAGAGATCTAGATCAATACTATGAATGGTATTTAAACAGTCGGATGCTCATAAAATTTTAAAAGTATATCTTCATATACATCATCGGCAACGAAACGTGACTAGAGACCTACAAGAGGGCAATTGTAAGCTGCTTGATAGGGGTAGGGCGATGGATGGACAGGTAGACAGACAGACAAACAGAGAGACTGACCAATGGACGGACGAGCGAACGGACGAAGGAGCTGGTGCCCGCGACTTTGTCCGCGTACATCTTCGGTTTGGAAAAAAAATTTGACACTTTCCACACTGAAAGATTCTACGACAGATGGTCGTTTTTTTAAAACAAATTGCAAGCTGTATAAAAAAGAGTTCCATCCAAATCCGTACCTTACGGAGATGAGCTTGTACAAACAGACAAACATATAAAGAGACAATGTGTTTTCTTCGGATTTTTTCTCTAATACTGTTATCACCCTATTATTAAATGATAATAAATAATCACTTATTCTGCAAAAATGTACACATATATATAAAGTACATTAAAACAAAGATAAACACTTCTAAATTTAAGTAGACTTTGCAGAAGTGGTCTCGAGCTCGACACCGCTGGTTGAGCTGTCAGCGCCGATCTTTCGCTTGATCAAGTGAACACACGGATACGCCAAGACTAAACTTACTCAATTGAATAACAATTTGCTCAATAATGACACAAATCATAAACCGTTACACAAAATGAAATGATGAATGAAAATGTAGATATTTCGATAACCTTAAAACATTTTTTTTTAATTATTTTATTGCCAGACTGGCAAAATTTTATGTTTGACGTTGGTCAAAAAAGAAATCGTACACTTACGTTAAACACAAATGTCAGACAAAATTGAAGAATAAAGAAAATGCAATGCAAGTTACACAGAAAGTGAACACAAATTATTAGAGTCCGGTAAGCGTGCGGAGCACCGACCAGAATAGAATACGAAGGCAAATGTCGAGTCCCAGTGGTATGACATATACCAAATATACAAATGTCGAGTCCCAGTGGTATGACATATACCAAATATACAAATGTCGAGTCCCAGTGGTATGACATATACCAAATATACATAGTTTGTGTATCAGGTAAGTGTTGAAAGTTCATTAAAGAATACTTGTATGTTGTTTGTAATATTTTTAATATTTATAAATATTTAACGTACAGACATACTTTTTTATTGTTTTATTATATGTACGAGGGGTGATTGATAAGTAT
The DNA here is from genome assembly GCA_017140195.1 of Eumaeus atala. Classification (NCBI taxonomy): domain Eukaryota; kingdom Metazoa; phylum Arthropoda; class Insecta; order Lepidoptera; family Lycaenidae; genus Eumaeus; species Eumaeus atala. The sequence goes on from JAFELO010000125.1 coordinate 1,543,908, forward strand.
CTGAAACGACAAAGTAAAACTTCAATCTATTTAAAAGAATTTTATGCTTCTCCAATGCCGTTACACCAGTTTGATACAATGTTTTCTCGAACCCCTCAAAATACTCGTCTACGGCGACAATGACTTCATGATTTAATTATAATCTTCGGCATAGGTGGCCGAACCATTTCTTGGGATTCGGGAATAAGTGAAAGTCGCACGGGGCTAGATCTGGGGAATAGGGGGGATGCGGTAACAATTCAAACCGAAGTTTATGGAGTTTGGCAATTACAACCCTTGACGAGTGCGTTGAAGTGGTGGAATAAAATTTTCTCTTTGGCTAAATGAGGCCATTTCTTTCGGATTTTTCGCTAAGCTTTCGCAGCAAGCTTGCATAATACTCTCCACTTATTCTTCTTCCTCTTTGCAAATAGTCCACTAGAATAATCTCTCGAGCATCCCAAAACACAGTCGCCATCACTTTGTCGGCAGACAAAACCGTTTTTGCTTCCCTCGGCACAGGTTTTCCGCTCTCAGTCACTGCTTAGATTGTTCCTTTGTTTCAGGAGTATAATGATTCTCTTATATCATCTTCTGTCACATAACGCCGCAAAAACTCGTTATTATCACGCGTAAACAGCGCTAAGCACTCCGACGAATCGTCTCTCACTGGACGTTGGTTTTGGTTAACAGTGTGCAAACGCGGCACCCTTTGCGCGCATAGATTTTTCATTCAAATGTTGGTGTAAAATGTTAAAAACGGAACGAGTACTATCTCTGCCATTTCAAAACGATTTTTTGAATTTTTTTGATTATGTCTGGATTCGTGACTTCATTTGGACGGCCGGACCTGATGGTGAATTGTATTTAATGCAGGAGCAGTATTACCTAAAACACTGTCTAGCTTGACTCTAATCTGGGTTGCTGTTTTCTCTTTTAAAACGTAAAACTTTATCACCGCGCGAATTTCGTTTCTTGCCATTGTTGAGAAAATTTACGGCGGAGAAAGTTCTAGGCCCCCTCACACTAATTCTATCAGTTGGAATAAATTCAAATTTGGCGTTCTATTTTTGAACGACGTGTTTAATCTGACAATATAATGCGTTTACGAGTTCTGTGGCAAGGCAAGTTGGTAGATCAGTAAGTACTGTCGCATATGCTGCCGTGCCAGGGTTTTAGCAGGAGGTGGTGCCATGCAGTGTTGCAGTCGAACTGATCAGCAACTACTGGGGAGGTACATCTCACTTACATGACACCACCGTTGCTACTCTGTTGCGATTCGTGCGGTTTGTGATCCGGTGGCCCATTGAACGTGCAGAGCGCAACGCAGCTGCAGGACAATAATGGGCGACTATGGGCGTCGGTTTGTCACCAGGCTTTGATACTTTGTACATATTAAAAAGTATCAACATATTGTCGGTACTTCTTATTATCATCAACTACTAATTATTAATTTTTTTTTCCTTGTACGTCGTGGTTTAGCTGCAAGTAATTGTAAAAATGAAATAAACAAATAAATAAATTCACCACTCGTCCCCCTATACTATACAAAAGGGGAGGAATTTACATACATACTCACTCACGTTTATAATACCAACGCACGAAGACTTTAGTTTAGCCAGGTAATTAACGTATAGAATGTGGGGAGGGGGGACCGTCTCCCCCCTTTTCGGTCCCAAAATAATCACTATAGGACACGCACACAAAGCAACCCGATACATAGCTTTCCGTCTGCGGGAAAAGAGGGGTGCCTATCCCCCCATCGTCTCCCTAAGACAGAAGACACAAAATTCTTCGCTAGTCCGTAGAGGCGGGAGCAATGGCGCCGCCAACCGGTAGTATTCTAGTAGTAGGTCCCTCCGAAAAAAAAAAACAAAGAAATTGTATCTAATTTTTTTTTCTAATGGACAAAGGAGAAATCGGAGCCTTTTTACGACTACCGCCCATGAACATCAGCATAATCACCTCACGTTTGTTTGTTTGTAGATTTCACTTTAAACCGGTACCATTTGAGCGAGATAGACCTGCGCGGTCGTGCCTACCCAATTTCGCTGCAATGCATGCGCACGCGCCATTTTTTCCGCCCAATTCTTCTATAATTCAACATTTCTATAATCTCTTTACAAGAGATTTAATCTGCATCGACCAACACAGGACCGGATGCGGTTGAGATTTCCCTATTTGCCTATCCTGATCTCCTCGGATTATAGAAGGATACCGATGCACCAAATACGTGGGTTACTTAAAATACGTACATAAGAACTATATTATGTAGACATTTTAAGTAATAACCTGTATACATCCCTGCATCTGTTAGGTGGAGATTCTGGAAAGATGTAACAGTCTGTAGCCAGCGATGGAAAACTTGGCTTCGTTCCATCGATTAGCACAATTGAGCATTCTTTACAACTTGCGTCAAGATGCCCTTAAAATAACTTTGAAATAAAAATCTGTAGTGTTTTTGGTTTACGTTTTGGCAGAACAAAGTCGGATTGACATTGATGTAATTTATTTAGACTTAGCAAAGAAACTCAAACATCAAAGTCTGTCGTTTGCTTTTTATAAAAAAAGCAGACTTTGATGCAAACCAGCAATCGGAGCCTTTTGATGACTACCGACGCCCATGGACATTCGCATGATTGTTACGCAGATGCCCTCCTATCGCTCCCCCCCCCCTCAATGGTCCACTGGCTACTCACAAACCGCACGAAACGCGACAGCGACTCTGTCAATTTACGGCGATACCAAGTAAGCGCGAGGTATTGCCCCGGTCGTGCCGGCCCAATTCCGTTGCATAGGAGGATGTAGTGTCATGCACCATGCATGGCACTACATCCTCCTATGTAGCGTGCATTAACGTTTCTTGTCAAAAATTAACAACTTTAAATACACAAACCTTTTATGACAATTCTCAACAAAGTTGCTTTAAACAACGGTGCTCTATATTCTACCATTTAAGATTCCACAAAGGAAACATTAACAGACAAATAAACATTGGACTATACAATATATTCACTCGTCACCACGTGTGGTCGAAGACGCTTTTTTCTCATGCCAAAACCTTTAATGAACAAATCCACTAAGGCGATACTGAGGGATGTGTAGTTAAGAGGGCCAGTGACACAGTGACACGCAGGACAGCCGTTAACGCACTCGTTCTATTGAACGCAGATGCAACAGCGATACATACATCTGCCCTACATATGTGACAATTGCCCCCTCCATAGCTAACACATTATATACTATAGTACAACCATTACCAAAGTTTCTTATAAAATGACTACGTTTGAAGTATCTAATAAGACGACACTCGATTTATAATAAAATATATTATAATAAAAACGCCTGAATTCTAAAAATAGCAACATCAACCGTCGACTTGTTTGTATCAAATAACTGATAATATTCAACATTAATTGAACACTTTAAAGCAATTTGAATCTTAACACACTTGAAATAGAGTCAATCATACTCACAGTTGCCCCCGACGCGGTCTGCGATCTCGGCCCAGCAGCGATCCCTCACATCTATGTCGCGATGATTTTCATGTCTCGTGTCATACAGCACCGGGTATTTCTTGACTTCGTCGATGAGCTTCTCTCTGTACTCCCTGGTAGCCATATTTATCGTGAAACTAAGTATTATAGAGAGAGATCACATAACGCGGCCTTCCAATGCGAAGCGGGAGCTATACTGTGCGAGTGAAGCGACGATAATGCGAGTTGCGACGTTGCCGCTCCGCGCGTATCGCACATCGCGCTCGGTGTACTGCGTGGTTTAACACAGAGTATCGGATGCCCGCAGATGTGCTTTAGTGAACAAAATTTGTTGTTTTTTCACCTTGAACATTTTGTATCGGTGATGGGAATAATATAAACCCGTTGTTTTGTGCCGTCCCACATTGCACAATTGTGTGGCATTGGTAAAAAAATCTATTAAAAAAGTAACTAGGTATTGTTCTCACATGAAACAGTCGTAATGTGATAGCTATGATGTCACGTTTCGTGCGGTTTGTGAGTGGTCGGTGGTCCATTGGAGAGGAAGCGGAAAGAAGGGAATCGCATTCGATTATCGGGCAAAAATAATGCTCCTGCCCCATAAATAGTATATTAGAATAATGCTACTGTAACAATACTTTTTTATTATTTTTAGCTACCTAATGTATTGTATTCAAAGTATCTGCATCTGGTATGTACAGATAAATAACCTCAAGTGTAACTGTAGGAAGAACATATTCATATACGTTTTTATTGGTTACAATTTGAATACACAACAACCTTATCAACAATGGTAAAGTTTTGCATAATAACGCCACTAGGCACGGTCTGTGAGTCGTACCACATTATTTTCTTACAACCTTTACTTGTTATCACTTGATGAGATCAATCAAACCCGAACGTAAATGTAAAAAGTATGTTTAATAAATAATGGAAATTGTATAGAAATACTTTTTATTCATAAGGTGATGTGAAGCTTCCATCAAAAAGCGACAATAAACTTTACAATACACTTTAATTGTTATTTATGGTTAATGGGAGAAACGAGCACTTGGAGGCCTTTGATGACTCCGCGATAAAAACTCCGACTGTCCTACAACAATAAACATATTTTTAAAGCGAATGGATTGCCCTTAGCGTTCTTTGAAAGAGGCTTATGTCCAGCAGTGGGCTGATAAGGGCTAATAATGATGATGATGATGGATTGCCCTGCTTCCCTACTCTCCTCCAATGGAACAACATACACCGCAAAAAACGCGATAGCGTGTCTGTTTAACTTTACGGTTATATCGTATCACTTCCACGCTCATTCTACTCCAGTAGGGTTGTAGATAATTATTAGATACCAATTTTAAAAGATAGTAGCAACAAGTACACTACGTACTTGTTGCTACATAAAAAAAATATTACGCGAAATTTACACTCTTAAATTTGATTACACTCTTTTTAATTTTGTAGTTTCGCCCTAAAACGCATTAACTTCTCTGTTTGCGAAGCATACTTGCTTTTTTTTTTTGATTGATTAGTGTGTTGCCAGAAGAGTCTTCTTGTCGGTAAATTGGTGAAATTGAATTGAAAATTCTAAGTAGTATAATGTTTACTACACTTCCATTAAAACTACTTTACGTTAGAACGGTATTCCGATAAATGTTTAAAAGATACTATCGACATAATGTTATATTATGACTATTTCTATAATTCGATTTTTTAAATTCAATGCGTACAATCAGCTCATCAAACTATTTAGTAATAAAAATAAAATCGAAATAAACCCAAAATTTTATCATTGAATTATTAGTTTCATTTTGTGTAGATTTAAGTTGCCCAAAAACCAAACTAATTTGTGCAAATATCAGCTCTTCTTGAGGACACATGACAATAATCGAATAATCAAGCTTGTTTATTTGATCATTAAAACAAAATACTTTGTAAGGAAATATTTGGAAATATTTTTTATAGTATAGAGAGGCAAACAGTCGAGCCTTTTTACGACTAGCGACGCCCATGGACATCCGCATTATAGTCGTGCAGATGCATTGTCCTTCCTTCCTCCTCCCCTCCGACGGCCGGCTACTCAAATACAACATGAAATACGACAGAATATTTGTCTTGTCTTTTAGCGAGAGGTAGTACCTGCCCGGTAGTGCGGGCCCATTTAGGCCAATATCAACAGTGTATATTATCCAAAATAACGTTTTTATAAATTAGTTTGATATATAACCAGCAATCACTCGAATGTGGATGACGTATAAATAAAACGTTCCTCGAAAACCGCTCTATTCATTGGTGACAAGCGCTTGATCGGTTCAGTATACCTATTTTGGGAACATTGATCACATACAGACAGATTTTGTTTTATAATATGTATAGATTTTAAAATGAGACAAAATATAACAATACTTAATTACTCAAAACAATACTTAATTTATAAATACAGCTAAGTTTCGTTATCACAGCAACTGAGCAAGTTTGTTCAAAGTTGGTCATCTGGGAAGGCTGATATTCATTGAGCTGGAAACGGTTCTGGCTAGTTAAGCTGCGGGGCGCCGCTGCTTTCTCGCCGGGACTTCTATCGCAACAAATATACCATAACTCTTAAAAATACTTTAACGAATTTTATTGCAGTTGTTTTTTATAGCTTAGGAGACGAATGAGAAATCTGAGCCTATTGGTGAACTCGGTACGCCCAATAACATCCGCATATACAGATTGGGTTGCATTCCTTTTTATATAGTATAGGGACAAAAGAGCAATGTTTTTTCAATTCAACTTAGCTATTATGTAAATTAACGTAGGTCTTTATAGCAAAGGCTATAGCATAAGTCATGACATAGGCCATGGTACAAGTCATAGCATAGGCCATGCTGTGGACCATATGGCCTACAGTCCATAGCGTAGGCAACAGCTGAGGCCAAAGTTGTACAAGTGAGCAATTGTAACCATTTGGTGATTCTTGCCTCCCATAAAAATCATTACATGTGTTCCCCTGCTTCACAGTATCCCACAAGTAGCAATTGGCCACTCACGAGCCGCACAAAACGCGACAGTGTAGCCGTCACTTCACAGTGTTATCGTGTTAGTGAGGCGTGTGAGAATTTAAATTATTCTGCCTTTCAATTGTTTGGAAGTGGCAAGCTTTTTTTCAAAGCGTATGTCACATATGACACAAATTTGAACAGAGCATTGCTGTTGTTATATACTAGCAGTGCGTCCCTGCTTCGCACGGATGTTACATGGCATACAACACAGCAAAAATTCATTGATTTACGAAAATATAAAAATTATAAATTTTAATTTCAGCCTCGTTTACGTCACCATGGTAACAGATTCCATTTATGACAGAACAACGTCCGTCTGATAGCTAGTTGTCAACAATGATTTGATTTTTACGTTTTTAAAGTGACCTCTAACCTTTTAGAAAGTGCTATATAGTCTTTGGCAGAACAAATAAGGCCATTACTTTCGGAGCTTATTCAATGCAAATGAACCGACAAACGAACAACCCAATGTTTCCGTTTTTTAATATTAGTATAATTATCTATACTCATCTCAGTTTACTATAGTTACTATGCAGTCAGGTGGATAGCAACAGCGAGCTGGTGACGTGGACCCCACCACCAGCAGTGGCACTGGTGACGTGGACCCCACCACCAGCAGTGGCAAGTGCCAGTGCCGCAGGGCTGCCACCCAAATGTAAATGTTGGTATTCACTAGAGGTGTCCCGGAGTTTAGCCGAGTGAGTTACAATTTTTCCCCACAAACATTTAATCCCTTTTTACACACTTTAGCCATCCCTAAGAGGCTTTAAAATGGTTTTCGTTTCCACTCTAAACGAAATTCTATTATTATTTCTCTGTTTTACGTTAAATTATTAAAACCTACACATAAAATTTCGACACGATTGGTCCAATATTGTGAGCTATGCGTTGATACACCAGTCAGATGGTCAGACACGACATTCTTATGGCACCTACTCATATCAAATCCCTCCCTCCTATTGATCGAAAAAAGTAGTCGTTACGATTATCCCCGGCTGTCCATGGGTCCCTAACATGGTTCAAGCCTTTTCGAGACGGTGGGCTCAGTAGCGTGGGGCGAACGGAGACACGTTGAGCCCATTGAATCGAGGAGGGGGCAGCTCTTTCCTTCCAATAAGAAGAGAGGTACAAAGAGCAGAAGGAGGAGCCGCTCTTTGTAGCTCTCTTATAAGAAGAGGGGGCAAAAGCAGGCGGCGATTTGCCGCACGGGCCAAGGGGTGAGGATGGGAACCTCACCCCATTGCACTGTCCCAAATTCGGTGGGGTTGTTCTGTGGTGTGGGACAACCCCATCGGTGGAGGTGGAGTCGGTCCCTTAGGGGGCTGACTAGCCGTCGAGGTGCCCTAATGATTTGTTGTTCCGGGGCACCTCACTAAAGGCGGCGCTGATGATACTCGCGGCGGCTGTCCATGCGTGTTTTCGTACCGTAGAAGGCTCAAATACCCTGAGTAATTCGTAAATTTAAAGATACATCAGAACATATTTTGAAAACGAGGGGTTTATAAACCATAAGCATCGGATAGTAATGGGGTCATGTCCCGCATTATCATACTCCAGAGGAGGCCAGGGAATGTTTTCAGAGATCTTCTCGATCATATAAATGCAGCCAAGTAACAGCTCCTAATCTTAGTCGACGAAACAAATACATTATTATTTCTATTATACGTATTTATTTCGTCGACTAAGTTTGGGAGCATTCTACATCGCTTTCACCCACGAAGACGGTGACCCTGTTTCCACTCTATGGCCTTGTAACCAGTAGGTTGAAGTTCGGAAGCCTCCCGCTCAATCAGATAGCCTCGAGTCTTAGAGGTAGGGCGGGGGCTACCTTCGCCAAAAACAGCTATGATCTAAAGTGGTTGCAATATAACATCTGTTGAAATATATAGAAAAACTGTAACGTTGGTGCATGAGTAAAGAAATATGGCGGTGCACAACTGAGTGCCGGTACCTAACATCCGTCCAACAACGGGCAACAAATTTGTCGTAGATGACTATTAAACATCCGCAAAAAAAACTTCATTTGCAATGTTTTGTGCGCGGGCTTTGATGTATTTCATCAGGTTTTTTTAATGACTGCACTATACTCACGGAAGTTCGATGTGTAGCTTCATCGGTTGTTATAAAATGTGTCGGGCGACGTCTAGGTGAGATTGTGGTCGTTAGTGGGACGGACCCTCCTCCCTTCCCGCAGATAGGAAGGATGCATCCCCATAGTTATTTAGGATTAGCTATTGTAACTATTATTAGTAGATTGAAAGTAAATCCTTCAGGCTCAGCCCTGTGCATCTGTGCATCGTGTGAACATGTGTGCATCGCGTTTCGCGAGCGGTGAACCCGTGACCCAAAAAAACATGTGCCCGCGCTGCTCCCATCACCCGTCCCTTTCTCGCGCAAACGAAAATATCTACCGTCTCCCTCGCCCTCCAGGAATAATCTCCGTGGAGTTGAAGTCAACAACGTAGTGGATACGAAACATCTGAACAACATCAGATTATTCTTGGTTTAATTATAAATGTTTTTGTAGAGTTCGATCGCGGCAGGTTCTTGGGTTCACACTAGGCCCTGTGAGAGCCCATTATGCTTTACTGCCAGACCTGGCAAATGGCTGGAGCACGAATTGGCAGGTGTGTCTAGCTACGCTGCGGTTTTGCAAATGTCACTCATTACAATGCAACAGCTTTTATTATATTTTTGGTATTTTACGTTCCTGACATTTAAGGTTTAACAGTACAGTCCAGCTGTCATGTCCACAAAATTACCGTTATCTTGCATGAGCAGAGAGAGAGAGAGAGAGAACACGAGTCCCTCCTATCCTCTTTCCGAACTTGTAATCCCTTTCCCTAGGGCCTAAATAATTTATTTTATCACGTTCTATAAAACTTGCCATACTACCTACAGCCAAACAAAATACAAGTTTAATTGTCCTTATCCATTTATTTCCGTAACATAAACCGCACCGTGCGTGCGCCGCCCGATTTAGTAATTATTTTTTGAGAATGGGGGGCTTTCTGGGAAGTTACTCGCAACACATGTAGTTACTCGCAACACATGTAGTTACTCGCGAATCTAATCTTCATAACGCAAGTGCTGAAAACATTTGAAGTTGTCCAGTTTTTAGAGTACTTACTTCATGTACGTCTGTCCGTCCGTATGTCACGGACGCTTCACTCGGAGATCATGTATACTGTATATTTGAAATTATGGCAAGTAAATGTATTTTTAAAAATGAAATTATAAATTGTAACACACCATACATGTGACTGAGGTGTGTATATTCTTTCGATGTGACGTAGCCTTGGTAGGTGTCACTGAATCTGAATAGGATTGTCATCAATCATGCCAACACTTACTTTGTGAGATAATTGCTACTGAAATGGGATAAAAAGGGTCGTCTCTGAACCCCCCCCCNNNNCCCCCCCCCCCCCCCCCCAACCAACCTGGTGATGTAAGAGATGTACGGTTTTTTTGGTTTGATGCCACGGAACCAGAATGAAGAGAGTAACGAATGTGGAGGAAGCAGAGTGTAAGGTTCGTCATATGTGTCGCACCGTTCTCTCTGCCTACCTCAGGGCACTGGTGTGAAGGCGCGTCGTTCGATAGAAACAACAAAAATGCGTATCGTTCGTTTGTAAAATCCACTTCCACATCTAAAATAAAAAAAATAATAATATAAAAGTAGTGGAACACAAAAGAGCACATAAGTATAAGGTAACAATTAGGGGCGCAGGGGAGAAAATCAGGAAGGCGAGAAATCAATAACAGCTTGCAAAAAACTTGGATGGATCGCACGAACCCAGCAAAAAAATATCCACCAAACGATGTGAAATGAATCCTGATAACTAGAGAATAAAGTTGAATGTAACATGCTATCGATGTCCCAAAATGGCTACCTGTGTTGAATATTATTTGGAGATCCTCAGCACATTTATTTGTCCGTTACACAGGGTTCCCTTATCACTTAGGCACACACTGTCGCTTTACAAAATTTTTCATACAATATACTCTTATGAGTTTTTCTGTCATTATTTAAAAGCTTGCCTAATCTTTGATATTTATATTTAAATTAGCGATCCGGCTTCGCCCGTGAATTACAAAGGTTGACAATTGATACA
>JAFELO010000125.1:1554891-1570296 GCA_017140195.1 Eumaeus atala
CCCAGGAGCCACCGGCTACTCACAAAAGGCACGAAACGCGACATTAAAGATATCACTTAACGGCGATATTATGTGAGCGAGAGGTACTTCGCCGGTCGTGCCCAATTCCATTGCTTAAGGAGATGTAGTGTCATGCACCATGCATGGCACTACCTCCTCCTATCGTTCGCATACATACATACAGCTTTTGGGGACTTTGTTTTATAATGTGATAGACGTGATAGTTTGTATGATTAGTTATTATTTGTTCACACGAATATTACCTAACAGATTTGGATGAAATTTGACATTATAAATTTCAATTCATCATTCAAACAGAATTTCATTTTAGCCTCAATAAAAATGAAAGTTTCAGGAAGCCTTAGATTTCACGCTGGCAGAACTGCGGACACCAGGAAAAGCATTAGTTTGCATCCATATTCCTCAATGTGATCCAAACTTGACTCTAGTGGTGATATATTTAATCGCCTTTCTATCGATTTTATAATCGAATGTTAAAAAAGAATTATTCGTAACAAATAATAAGAATGCTGTATGAATTCAGGTCAATCAAACTAATTCGAATTGGATCTGATACAAAGCAAAAAAAAAAGGTACGAAACCCGAAACAGGTATACCTTGTCCTGTTATTGCTTTTTTTCGCGGTTGTGTGTTGCCCCAGGGATTATGGGGATGAGAAAAGGTGGTTAGGAGGCCTTTGTTGGCGTCCCTCTAGTGTACTGTAGCCGCTCATTGTGTGCCGTTGCAGATAAACTCCTTTGAAACGCGTCTACCAACCCAAGGCATTCATTATCACGACACGTACAGAAGAGGAAAAAAAAAACGTTTTACATGAGTATATTGCTGCGAACTTTGGCCATTTTTCCTCGGACTTGAACTTCTGCTGTGGCAGCGAAGAGCAGTACAGTATACCTTCATCGGATTGCTATGCGACTAGGTTTGTGGCCGAAAGAGATGCCGACCCCGCTCTCTCTCGCAGGTGGGAGAGATGTATCCCGATATGAGCGTGTTTGCAACAGCTGATTTAATTATCATCATCATGCCCAGATCGAGGACAGCTCATGCGCGTTGTGAACGTTTGGCTCATGGAGAGGACCATGAACGGGGAGCCCGCCCCCCTAATTCACTTTCTGGCGGGTAAAAAGATTCGCGCACGGTAGCCTCAGAATACCGAACCAGTACGGCGATATAATTTGAGGTAGACAAATCGCATATCTTATTGGGAGAAATTAGACCGACGCGAATGATTCGCTCACATGATTAGAGATGCAAGCGGTATATTGATATTTTCTTAATATATACTAGTTTTATAATATAAAGAGGAAATATTTTATCATTTGTTTGTTTGCATTGAATAGGTTCCGAAAGTACTGGACCGATTTGAAAAACTTTTATCATTAGAATCCATGCCTGTGATGAACAGTGACCATAACATTTTTTAAAAAGTTTTGATCACAATGAAAAAAGTAACCATGAAAATAACATCCAAGTACGGCTTTATAGAGCTGCACAAACTATTGGCAACTAGCTGTCCCGACGGACGTTGTTGTTTCAAAAGTATAATTTGTTGTCGTTGTAGCGTGTAATGTTCACGAATTTGTTGTCGTTGTAGCGTGTAATGTTCACGAATCTGTTGTCGTTGTAGCGTGTAATGTTCACGAATTTGTTGTCGTTGTAACGTGTAATGCCGAAGGTGAAAATTTTAAGTCTTATACTTTTGTCAATGAATTTTTGCCATATTTTGCGAAATATCCGCGCGAAGCCGGAATTTTTAACATCGATATTGAAACTCTGTACAACGAAGTCTTAAGAACGATATTCAATGCGCATAATGTTTTACAAGTCATGATACACTAGTTGATCATATTAAACGGAAGCGCACAATGTATTGACATTGAAGAAAAATACGTTGCTTTTTTTTTAATAAATACCCAATAGTCTAGTCGTGAGGTCCATTAGAAGAAAGAAGGTCAAAACAACAGCATAACAATCAAAGGCCCCGACTGCCCCAATTTATCAGGGAACGAGGTAAAACAAAGCTTCCAGATGTGATGTTACCTTAAAACTCTCATCCATCAACGTAGCAGATCTCCGCAACAACTTCCACCACTAACAGTTTCACCCACCGTGCCTTCAATCATACCTAATTTAATAACAACGCACCTATAGTGAATTTGTATGGTTGTATGTGTTAGTCTCAAGAACTAGTGGTCCTATTTGAAGCATTCTTACAGTGTTAGATATACCATTTATCGAGACAGGTTATATTCTAAATATCATTACGTTAGAAATATGTGTTTAACGGCGAGGCGCGAGAGTTATTTATAATTGGCAGCGAATTCATCAGTCACAGAAACGATGTTGAGCTGATAAGCTCGACGAATTATCTTCGGGCTGGCCACGTGTCCTGAAGAAAAAAACTGTTGGGTTCTTTGGATTTTATTTTAGGGTAACAGTCAAGCTTGGAGAGACAAAGCATTGGTGAAACAAATGAATCGCCATCACACGTGTTGTGGTCGGAATTAGTAACTTGGTTGATGTAGATAGAGGCTGTGTTTACCTGTAAATAGATAAAGAGTGATGTCTAGTTACTTATGATAACAAAACGAATATATAAAGCATTTAATAACGCAGTATTTCAGGGTCTGCCGCGTTTGGGAAAACGAAGTGTTGGTCGACCGTTCACCAGGTGTAAAGACGATCTCCGTGCAGTAACTGTTCCGGGATGGATGCGAATAGCAGGAGATCGGTCGTCTTAGCGTTCTTTGAAAGAGGCCTGCGTCCAGCAGTGGACCGACGAGGGCTGATAGTGATGATGTTGATTATCGCAGATAAACATATGGAGGGCTGTGTGAGCATCCTATGAGATGGACTCCAGGTGAGGAGTATTACGTGTGATGGCAATCTAAAACAAATCTCTGAGGTACACACTCAAGGTGTCCTCATCTCAAGGCCTTCGGTGCCGTACTGGATATTGTATGTGTGTAACACGGGCATCAGCTGTCCCAGCTGTCATCGCAATACAGACTATGTAAATATCTTGACAGATATGTAACGTTGCCATCTTATATGCTGCCTACTACCGACGCCCATTCGCATCAGATGATATCAGCAATAGATGTGAAGCCCTCTTATACCATAAAATTGAGAGAGCAGGAAGAGCCATACCCAAGAATGAACCAAAACGATTGGAGCAACACGGCTCGGGGATTACTTGTGGAGCTTATTTTAAAAAGTTACCGTCGCGGTGAAATAACGCGCTCTGTGCCAAATCTCGCGGTCGGTACATCTCAGGTGTGATGCAAGAGCCGGTTACAATGTCAGTAGCGTTACGTCCAGTGAGATGTTAGGAAGAGATAGTGCCATGCTGAGGAATTGGGGCATCTATATACAATATAATTCCAATAATTGAATACGTCTTATTTATCGATATTAAGATATTGGCAGTAAACAATTCATTGTGCACAAATACTTGATAACCGCGCGATACATTTAGAGAGATAATTCTAAATTGAAAATGTGGCCATTCGAATACACAAAATACATTTTGAAACCATTAAACATATGGACGTATAATTGTGTGCAAGTGACGCGCTCTTGAGAAATAATTCATTATCGATACCGCATGATGCAAGACCCGTGCACAACTGCACAGCCCAGTGTGATCAGTTTTTATTTGTTGTCGCGTGCAAGCACAATTACACTCCGTCACCGTTCCTGGGTAGGGTACAGTTGTGTGTGGGGCACGAGGCATATTATAGTGGCGAATACCCACTGAAATCACCGCGAGTGTCATCAGTGCTGCTTTTGGTGAAGTGTCCCGGAGCATCTTCAGGGCATATCCACGGCTAGTCAGTCCCTTAAAAACACCAACTCCACAGAAGGAAGGATTGTGCAATGGGGTGAGGTCCTCGCCCCTTGCCCCGTGCACAGAGGCTCCCTCCTTCTATTTAGTCCCCTCTTCACATAAAAGTGTCTGGGTTCACCCCACTGAGCCCCACCGCCATAGTGGGGAGCCCAGTGTGATCTATGCCGCTCGACACTAGGGGCTATGATAATACATTTCATACATTGATTTCCAAAAATAAAAGATGACGACTTCACACTGAGCAGTCATTCTAAAAACTCTGTGATTGTGTATAAACATATTTTTGCCACCTCAACGTTACGTTTTAGGAGGTCATATGACATGTAACATGAAAAAGAACCAAAATGATCCTGGGATTGAATGGACTAATCCGACTCCATGAGTTGTACACGAGTATACCTTCCACATTGGGCTTGGAGTTGACATAACTTCGAGAGAAAGTAGCTTTGATATTGGATCATTCAGTTTAGCCGGACAGTGCTCAGGCATCATAATACCATTCTTCGTCCCATCATTCCTCCGAGATCCACAACAGGCAAAAATATCTCTCTGATCCACAACAGGCAAAAAGATCCACAACAGGCAAAAATATCTCTCTGATCCACAACAGGCAAAAAGATCCACAACAGGCAAAAATATCTCTCTGATCCACAACAGGCAAAAATTTCGGACTGATCCGCAAGTTCGCCGCAGCTCTGCAAACAATTCGGACGAGCTAGCTAATTATTCATTTGGCAGCTACGCTTCGCAACGAATTTATACATCAGAAACCTAAAGTTAAACCGTCACCACCGGGATAGGAGACACAATTTTGTATTTGTGTTGGTAGCACTGGTAATTGGGATATGTTTGTTTTTTTTTAAATATATTGGGGAACAAAAGATCAATCGGAGCTTTTCAACGACTGCCGACGCCCATGATCATCAGCATAATTATGCCGATGCGTTGCCCTCCTTTTCATCCCTCCCCCTCCTTATGATTGTTAACTGGCATCACCCCGAGGTGTACCCCTCCCGTGGTTTCACTCACGTAACTCCGGTCCTATTAGTCATAGCGTCATATCTCCTATAGCCTTCCTCGATAAATTTACTATTCAACACAAAAATATGTTTACCCTTCGGTCCGCCAGGCCATGATAATAATAAATTAACTTTTATTAATTACAATAAAACTACTTTTATGGATTTTATCGCGGCTTATTAAATTATTTGTGTAGCCGTTTTTTTACGTTTCAGAGGCCTTACAGCAACCTCTTTTATCGGGGTGCATCTCTTCCATCTATGGGGAGGGGATGGGCGGTGCCAAATCCAACAATGGCATTTTCTTCGCTTTCACACCATAAGTACAGGCCTGGAAAGAAATTGCTTAGAATTAAGTGTAACTGTTGCTAGGTTTTTGTTTTACTTATTGCGATACTAGCTAAAGGCGTCGCGAACTGTGGCCGCTTCCGGTAATGTCATGTGCTGTAAAAAAGGAAACAGAGAGACGGAAGAGGACTGCGGGAGCGGTCTACTCAATTTGCCCTCTGACACGGTGCGGGGTTGACAGTTGTCTGTTAAAGTAGGACCTAAGAGATGATGTGCCAAGTGTTTCGTATCGTAACACACATAAAGTGCTTCTCTTCCCGAGTAGTTCTCAAATGAGCACCTCCTGGTGGAGTCAGGGTGTTATGTTGGGGCTTTCCTTATTTATATATATATATTATC
The DNA here is from genome assembly GCA_017140195.1 of Eumaeus atala. Taxonomy (NCBI): domain Eukaryota; kingdom Metazoa; phylum Arthropoda; class Insecta; order Lepidoptera; family Lycaenidae; genus Eumaeus; species Eumaeus atala. Next base: position 1,560,466 of record JAFELO010000125.1, read on the forward strand.
GGAAAACAAGCAGTCTAGACCTTTTGATAACTACCGACGCCCATAAACATCCGCATTATAGCTATGCGAATGTGTTGTCCTCTGTGCCCCTTTCCCTCCAATGGGCCACCTGTTACGTTACGTTTTTACTTAATGCATTCCCCAATTTTAGAAAAGAGATATGTTTTAAATTATAATGCTTGGCCAACAATTAAAATAAAAGGTATCGCGGTAATTGTATCACATAGAAACACGAACGTTAATTATGATGAATATTGTGTATAATAAGTGATCACAATATCTTCTAGCCGTGATCTCATCGTTACATTCTCTATGGCTACTAATTATCTGACCATTTTAAAATGGCTGCCCCGAGTCGTTTGAAGGGCATACTGACCTCGACCGTGATTCCGCAGCCGTCCTGCTCGCGCGGCGTAGGTGCGAGCGAGCGCGTCGCTCGGTATTTCGCTGCTTGGCAGACAGGGTGTCGCCGCGATGCTGTGCGCTTTACGGGCTAAGCGCGAGTGACGCCGTGGTTAATGGGTTCCGGATAATATTTTGTTACATTTAGTTTTCAAACTCAGTCACACACCATGTACCTTTATGACAACAAGGGTCACCATCACGATACTATGACGTTATGGTAAATCAAAATTCAATTAAAAAAACTAAGTATCAGCTCCTGTTGATGTTTACTCCTTATGAACGAATATAATTGAAAAGAGCGGCAAGTAACGTACACTTGCTCAAGTATTACGCTCGATTTCACACGAAACTGTTTCAAACAAATCACTAAAAAAAAAAAAAACTCCAAATCAATTTCTTAGCAACGTTTTAGACTTTCATGTGAGAAATTGAATGTAACTATATATCGCGCTGAGATGGCTGCCAGGTTTTTTAAGTTGACAAAAAAAGCTTGAAAGCGGTGGCAGTCGACTTCGCGAGGCAGAAATAAATCGTGCACCATCCAAAACAAATACACCTCGTCAGCGCCGAGTCTTCATAAATCAAAGCGATGTGTTCTAAGGCTGACCCACCCGCGAGCGACCGCCACCGGCACTGTCGCGACCTCTGACGTCTATTTAAATATTTTTTTTCTATTTAATTAGGAAGTGGTAGTGCCATGCTGCATAGGAGGAGGTAGTGCCATGCAAAGTCATGACACTACCGCCATGCAAAGGCATGACACTACCTCTATATCCTCCTATGAAACGGAATAACCATTCTTTTTTAGTCATTTTTTTATCAGGACTACAGAGTGCCCCTGCCGTTTACTAAGTACTTCTGCGGTGATCGAAAGGAGCGTGTGTTTACACTTTACCCCTCCACTTATCTTGCTTTCGTGCTTCGCTATTGGCAAACGTCTCGATAACCCATAATACTGAGCGATGGAGCAGAAGGTTAACACTTGGTGAAGTGCCGGGCAGCCTGGTGCGAGTAGCAGCGGCAGCGACATGAGAAATAGCGTGCTCTTAACACTCGTCCTGCATACTTTATTTCCGCTGAGTGTAAACCGGGTATTAAATGAAAATGAAATCTCGTGTCGCGCGCGTATATGCGGCCTTAGTTTCGTTTTAATAAAGATAGTGGCGTATCCCGCCGTCACTCGCTCGCTCGCTTCGTACGTCAGTGTCACGCTAACAATTTGGACATTGCAAAAACTAAGTGCGTCAACAACCCGCTGTTGATAGGCACGTTTTTCTAGATGTTCAATTTGTAACGCTTTGATTTTACCGTTCGCATTTTTACGACAGGAATCCGATATTGGGACATGAAGTTGTATCACTTGTGACTATTTTGGATCTGCGGAGGGACATTTCAGGTTACTAATAGGTAATCTACGCATTATGATATATCCAAGTGCTGCGTATAACATCTTCACTTAGATATATAGATGACCACTCAATGCCCCAGTGACGGGTCCTGTTGGGTGGTGAGCCCCTACTATGAGAACGTCATATTCAGGAAGGGGGCTGCGGAGAGAGCCAGGGAGGCAGCGACAGAGACCGCAGATGACGTCAGGGGTTTCTTAGAAGGCACTATATCCAATGACACTTGCCGCCAGCTATTCCTAAAGCTAGGGGTTCAGAATAGGCACAGGATCATGTTTAAATCCGGAGTTGTCAATGTCGCTCTCAGTGCCGGCGTGAACAGCCTTTTGTAACAAAGACCGGTCCTTATATCCGGGTATGGTCCAGGGTGTCCTGTACCGGATGGGCCCGGGACACTCGCAACACGAGAGGGCAACAGAAAAGGCTCTCCCTACAGGTTTTAACCAGCAGCGGTCCGTCACATGTGAGTATAAAGCATTTTCATTGCGTGAAAAAGGCATCTCGATTACACGTGCAGCTGTCAGTGGTCACGTTATGTTCACGTTATGCTCTGGTGGTGTTTTGAGTTTGTGAGATTATGTGACGATTAAGAGACTTCAGTGTTGTCGTATTTAAAGATACGTACGTGATCGAGTGCTGGTTTTGTAGTCTAAAAGGATTTATGACACAATAGAGAGGGCGGTTGGAGTCGTGAGCTTCTGGGTCCGGGGTCCTGGATTTCATTCAGGTCGTTGGATGAGTACTCACAGCAATCCGATGGAGCCGTTTTGGATTTATCTACGCTTCCTCAGCAGAAGTCTGGACAAAATATCTCCACATCATATTTCCACGGCATAATGCGCGACGCTTTTAGCAAATAATTTGTTACTCAAGTAGCCCGTTCTCGTTTCGTAATAAAAACTATAATGTCTGTGGTAGAGTTTGGCGGTTTTTTTTGCGCATAAAGTAATCGATGGTCCGCCACGCCCGCGTCAGGGCCGCAGGGTCGCCCGCGCCGCCTTCATCGATTCGACGCGCCGCGGACGCAAAAACCGGCGGAATATTCCGCGCTCTCCGCTTACACTAATATTAATTTTTTATAGCGTGGCAAACCTTTACCTTTAGAATTATTAGAATAACGCCCTATTCGCATACTACCGCGCGCGTCAAAAATTCTCGAAAAAATCGTATGTAAGCAAATAATGGAATACTTAGAGCAAAATAACATTCAACTTTGCATTAAAAAATTTATTGCAGTGCTGGTACTCCAGCGGGTCCAGGTCTTAGGAGGCATCACAGTACTGCTACTGCTCCTGTGAATGTGTTGGAGGATTTACTTCCAGCCCAAGATGATGGAAGGGTAACGATAATGGTACTGCTAGATTTTTCACGTGCCTTTGATACCATAATTAGTAACTTCCTCCTAGCCAAACTTCGATTTTATAGATTGGTTACGGCTCGATTGTTTGCGAGTTATTTACATATTTGCCATCAAATTGTAGGAATTAGGGACGAGAAGGACGATGTGATTCCGTCACAGTGTAGTTGTGTTAACAGAGTAGGACCCATGCTATTGACGGATTCCACGGATGTATTACATCCTGCAGGTACCATGTAGACGCCAATGATATACAAGACCACATGTCTTTCAGGCCACATGGACTGGTCGAAACTTTGCATTCATTTAACAGTGACCTAAATCGCATATATTCGTATAACTGGTCGAAGGTCATTGTTTTGGTTTTGTATCCAGGTAAAAGATAGTAAAGAGAAATTGTTGGCCGAATCGTTGGAGAGTTTGCAGGAAATATGGCACAGCCTGAATGAATGCGTTCTCCCCGTACTGACCTACGGGGTCGAAACATGGCTGGTTAATTTAGGACAGGTCCGCAAGTTTGCGGTAGCTCAACGGGCTATTGAACGTGCTACGTTGGGTGTGTCTCTGTGCGACAGAATTCGTAACGAAGTTATAAGGCAGAGAACCGAAGTATCCGATATTACGCGATGAATAGTCTCGCTGAAGTGACAATGCTGGTCACACACTCGGAGGAACAGGTGGCAGATGGGCCAGTAAGGTTCAGGAGTGGAGGCCGCGTTTAGGAAAACGAAGTATTGGTCGGCCGTTCACCAGGTGGGAAGACGATCTCCGTGATGACGTCCGTCTTGGCGTTCATTGGGAGAGGCCTGTGCCCAGCAGCGCACCGAGAAGGGCTGATAATGATGGTTATAATGATGATGATATGTACACTTGGAGATAAACATCTTATATATAATATGGCATATCTATTTGTTATTTATCACAAAACATATTTACTGTATGTTTCCACACCCGCAGTGCATGGTATGTAATTATGTACATATGCATATAATATATAATTTATATAATATATAAATTACATTATCTTAAATACATATTGTATTTTGCCGTCACAAAATCAAATAACTGACGTTGCCGCCAGGGGAGGAAACCTAAAGGTGGCCCTGAAAACTAGAGAAAACTACGCTCAGACTTGAACTTAAGTGTCGCCCTTTTGTAAAGCGCTCTGCTGCCATCGCGATATTGACAGTTTTTGCTCTATCTGTTTACGTTAGATTGTGTGTGTACACATCATTATTGCTACGTCTATACTGATGTACGAGTATAATATCTACACTGATAATATAAAGCTGAAGAGATTGTATCTTTATTTGAACGCTCTAATCTCAGGAACTACTGGCCCAAATTGAAAAGTTCTTTTTGCCTTGAATAGTCTATTTATCGAGGCAGGCTAAAGGCTACACTTATACCAAGACGCCACGACTAATATGAACGGAGTTACGTGAGTGAAACCACGGGATGATGTTAGTTATATTTAATGTAACTGTGCACAGTAATTTGTAGAGCATGCATCAGTGACTTGACGCAGGACACGAACAACAACGAGTGTAGTACAGAAACTGTTAAATGCTTCTAAGCTATATTGGCACTTATTCTCTTTCAATTGAGGCCAAATTACATTGCTATGATTGGTAACATAGAATGGGGTACAATGCCGCTTGACAACACCAATACAACTTATGTTCGTCTATGGCGATTTACATTTACTCTAACAAGAGGTAGTGCCTGCATTGCAGCCGAATTGGGTTGGCACGACCGAGGAGGCACCACTAAGTCACGTGATACCGCCGTAAAGTGATAGCTAGGCTGTCGTGTTTAGGTTATGAGTAGCCAGTAGCTCATTGGATTGGAGGGGCATTGGAAGGCGACGCATCTACATGACAGCAATAATACAGATGTCTATGTGCGTCGGTAGTCTGTAAAAGGCGTCGATTTCTCGTTTGCCCCCAATACTAAAAAAAAAAACTAGTGATCACCCAGTGATCGAGATTCAATCACAATTATAAAAAACCTTTTTGTAGGCTTCATAAAAACTGAATGTTATATTCGTCCTAATGTTCAATGGTGTCATAATTTGTCAAAACAAAGCTGACTTAATCTTATGCCTTTAAATAAAGATTTAAAAAAATACATTGTTTCTTTGTTTGACACTGACTATCCTGCAATTGCTGATCAATTTGAAAAATTCTTTTACCGTTAGTTTATAATATTTCATAGAACATTTTTTTAAATTTTCAAATTTGATTCAATTTTGAACTCTTATGTTGAAACTAAAAAATTAAAAAACATCAAAGTAAATCCTTATATCGCTGCTGCAGAAATTGCAACTAGCTGTCCCGACAGACGTTGTTACGTTATTGATTGAACAATATTTTGATGTCTTAAATTTACGCGAATGTTACTCATTACAATAAAACTATTTTTACGGATTGTATCGCGGTTTATTCGATTATTTAACTATCCCGACGTTGCAGAAGTTTTACAGCAGCCATGGTCATGGGTGGATATCAGTCCTGGGCGGAGTCCAGCCGTGCCCATGGTTGCTGTAATATTTCTGCAACATCGGGCTAGTGCAATAATTAAGTATACCGCGATAAAATCCGGAAAAATAGTTTTATTGTAATGCACAATATTTGTCATATCTTGTGAGGTATCCGTGCGAATCCGGGTAGTAGCGGTACTTCTCGGATTCGCATAAGTATTTAAGTATAATAACAAAACCAAATGCATGTCGTGTTTAAATGTTAGCTTTCTGTACGTCTTCTCAATTAATCTGAATAACTGTATCAATTGTCAAACTGTTCAATTCGTCAACGTTCTCGTAATTCTTTAAAAAAAGGGAAAGGTTTTTTTTCTTAGCGTGTTAATATATAAACAAGCGCCAATATAAAAAGGCCATGGCTACAAACCCCCTGCGTCTTCATCAACTAGTTCCTGTTACTCAGACCCAGGACGCACAGAGGGAGTACTCTAAGCAATGGTGTATCCTCAGATTTTCCAGCTAAAGAGTTCCAGTGATAGCCAATTTTTTTATATAGAAATGGGGGCAAATGAGAAATCGCAGCCTTTTTACGACTACCGACGCCCATGATGAACATACACATAATCACTACGCCGATGCGTTGCCCCCCTTCCTCCCCCTCTCCCAAAGGGCCACCGGCTACTCACAAACCGCATGAAACGTAAAACTGAACATGTCACTTTACGATGGTATTATGTGAGCGAGAGGTCATAGGAGGACGTAGTTTCATACACTATGCATGGCACTAACTCCTCGTATGCAGCTTGGCACTACCTCCTCATATGCAGCACGGCACTATCTCCTCATATGCAGCCTGGCACTACCTCCTCACATGCAGCATGGCACTACCTCCTCATATGCAGCATGGCACTACCTCTTCCCAAAGTCTTTGACTTCAACCTTGAAGCAAATAATGTTTTTTGCATATTTAAAGCAGATGCGAACACGACACGAATATTGTGCCCGCGACTTCATCCGCGTAACATCAATCCGAAGTGCACCATTTATTATTTTCAGGATTTAAAGTTAACATGAGTGTTTCCAGACTATCGTCTGCCTCCTGGCATAGTGATAGGGATGTATAGCCACTGTCGGGTCCTGGGTCCGAGTCCCAGGTCAGGCCAAAGTTGTTATTGGGTTTTTTATAAGTCCAGAAGCAGGAAGTTGGCGGAGTTACATCCCCGTGCCTCGGAGAGCACGTTAAGCCGGCGGTCCTGCGCCTGACTTCTCTCCGGTCGTGTCGCACTGCCGTACCATCGGAATAAGAGCATGAGGGAACAGGAAGTACACTTGTGCCTGCGTAAACACTTCTGCACCACAACATGTCCTATGCAGTTGGCCCGTCACTATTGTGTTGGCCGCCGTGTCTGAAATTCGGCTAGGACGAGATTAATTTGCTATATCCAGACTATAATCCTTATGTGCAAAAGTGCATTCAGATCAGTTCCATAGTTTTTAAGTGAAAGATGAACAAACATACAAAGAAACTGCGTATTACAATTAGGTATGATTGTGCTCAGGTTAACCCATTTATTTGCAATTCAAGTGCGCAGGTAGGTTACCTACTGTTGTTCTACAAGGAATGGCTTGCCTGGAAGATGGCTGCTTTCAATCCCGCCTAGGTCATGGATGTTTGTACACATGTATTATATGTATTTCTATAATAAAAGTCTTTAATACATAAAATTTCTTAAATTTATTACAATATTATATATATTTCCGTTGTCTAATACCTGTAACACAAGTCCTTAAGGTACTTAGCACAGGGCTAGGCTGACCTGGTGTGATAAGTCCACAGATATTATTATTAAAAAAATATTTAAACTAACTACTCTTGAATGTGAACAATCAAACCTAGCATTTCCAGGAATAGCATCGAGTAAGCTGTGGAGACCAGGAATGCGCCACATGGAAGTCTCTCGACCTCCGGTTTGGAGTTGATCGATGCAGAGTAAATCTGGCAAACTGGGGATACATTGATGTATACAAAATTAATTGCGACTGCAGACAATTACCGGAAACGATGGCGTTCCCCATACACCTACACCTGCATGCGATCTTAGCGTAACCACAAATGATGCAGTCATTCTAAGTCTGCCTAAATTCTCGGCTGATTTTATTTAGAGCCAATGATTCGAAAACCAGAAGAAGCTCTTCCAGAATAGTCTGCCCGTTGCTAGGCAACAAATGTCAGAGGCAGTTACCTCGTCACCTTGACAATACCCGCAGTGCGCACGCAGCGGAGCGACGCGCACGCACTATGCCTAGAATACTGACACATGGCATACGTATTGTGTGTCTTATTTTATTTTAGTCCTTAAGAAAATGTACTTTAATTTTCATCATCATCATTATCAGCCCTTATCGGTCCACTGCTGAACATATACCACTTTAAAGGAACGCCAAGACGACCGATCTCCTGCTACTCGCATTCATCCCGGCTAGTATAACCTTATACATAGTAGAAATAACGAGAGCCAATTAAACGTTTTCACTTGTAAATAAGCGAGCGGACATACTGAATAGGTAAAGCATTGTGCTAAAATTATGACATAAATTTGCTTAGCGTTTCGCTAAGAAAACAGTAATGGAAAATTTCATTGTACTGTCTGTTACAGCTGAGTATTGGCGTTAATACCTTATAGTTTTGATTTATTATTGCGTGTCGGCGCTGACTGCTGACACACACACACGCACGCACGCATGCACGCACGCACGCACGCATGCACGCACGCACGCACGCACGCACGCACGCACGCACGCACGCATGCACGCACGCACGCACGCATGCACGGGCACACACACACACACACCCACACCCACACACGCACACACGAACTTTACTACTACCTACTAGTTTTGATATTATTTTAAAGGATTGTATCCACGCATAGTTTGTTTCGCCGGTTCTTCTCAACCGCACCAGGGGTAGTTAGCATAACTACAACGCTGATGTGTTGCGCTCCATTCCTCCTCCCCTCCAATAGGCCACCGCCTACTCACAAACCGCACGTAGCGAAAGCGAAAGCATGGAACTACCTCTTACAATCCAGCATGGAACTATCTTTTTTCTCTTGACGCGGGGAATTTACGCGCCTTCACCGGCCCTGGGTGGGGTCCAGTGGTGTGTAGGACTCGCGGCACATGATAGTGCCGTATACCCTCAAAAACCACCGCGAGTGCCATCAGTGCCGCCGTTGGTGAGGTGCCCCAACCACAACAATCATCAGGGCACCTCGCCACCTCCACAGATGGGTTTGTCAAGCACTACAGGACAACCCCACCGACTTTGGGACAGTTTAATGGGGTGAGGTTCCCATCCTCGCCACGTGCGTAAAAGCGACACTTCCTATTGCTTTTAGGTCCCTTCTTTTTATAAGAGGTACCCCTCTTTCCGAGAGCGATTCCTCTTCCTGGTCTTTGAGCCTCCTCTTCTTATAAGAGGGGTGCAAAGATCCCCCCCTCGGTTCAATTGGTTTCGTCTGGGTTCACCCCAGGCTACTAAGCCCCACCGCCACGAAAAGGCTTGAACCATGTTGGGGAGCATGGAACTACCTCCTACAATCCAACATGGAACTACCTCTTACAATCCAGCATGGAACTACCTCTTACAATCCAGCATGGAACTACCTGTTACAATCCAGCATGGAACTACCTCTTACAATGCCTCCTGCAAGTTTTTGCAAGGTGTGACTTTATTCAGGCTTGTAACATTAGGTGCAACGTGGCAGCGTCCCGCAGTTTTGCTCGCGTAGCTCAGAACCTACTGTGTGTATAGCCTATAACCTTCATTAATGTAGATATCATACACAAAAATATTTTTCAAATCAGATAAATCTTAAATGAAAAAAGCAAACTAACAAAGACCTCATCAATATTCTTATGTTAGTACAGAATGTAGAAACCGCGAGGCTAAGTAGATTCACAAGGAGCAAACACAATAGAACAAACCACAGAACAAAAGTACATCTGTATGTTGATAATTGAACAAAATGATTGTATAAGCTGCGGCGCGTGACTGCTCTAATGGCGATGGCAACAAGATGGAGCGATAGCGCTTCGTTAGCTAACAATAGAGCGCAGAGGTCACCGAGTCAGCCATGGTGTAGGTGGGCGGCGGGCGGGGGAGCTGGGCTACGGGG
>JAFELO010000125.1:1570350-1594686 GCA_017140195.1 Eumaeus atala
GACGACAGGACGCTTGATCCTATAAGTAGTAAGACGTACCCAATAAAAAAAAAACATGCCTTTAGTACACATAATTGTTACGCAAACTTGCCCTGTTTCTCGTCCACTAGGGCACCAGAAACTACATAGTCACTGGGACACAGTGCAAGTTAGCAAGTGCCACCAACTTGTCTGTTCAGTAGACAGCGTTGCATGTGGCGTCTGGTGTTACTACTTATACACTAATTGCTCCGTGTTAGTATTCGACAGCTGTTAGTATCATTTATATCAGTCCTATTGGTTGCATTGCAGGTTGGCACTGCGCTGGACACCTACGGTGCCGCGTTTCATGCAGTTTGTGAGTACAGGTGGCTCATTGGGGGCTCAAAAGAGGGCAAGGCATCGGCATAATTATGCTGATGTTCATGTGCGTCGGTAGTCGTTGAAAGGCTCCGATTGCTCGTTTGTCCTCCTATACATTAAAAAAAGTTATGGTTGATCTATGACATTCATAGAAAAAGCGAAGATGGAACTACCACTGAATACGACGCTCTTGCATTGGCTGAAACTGCTAAAAAAGACGAAAAGACGTAACGATCTCATCTGCAGCAAAAAGGTCTGTCCCCCACAGACGTTTTTGCTGCAGATGAGATCTAAGGAGAATACTGTGTTATCTGGTGAGCGGGTGCGGGATTCGACGCGAGTTGGTACGCGCATGAGTACTCGCATCTACATGTCCGCCCTCGCGAGTTGGTACGCGCATGAGTACTCGCATCTACATGTCCGCCCTCGCGAGTTGGTACGCGCATGAGTACTCGCATCTACATGTCCGCCCTCGCGATTGACTTTTTTGAAGTCGAACAGCGAAATGTTAAAGTCATTGTCTCAACACCGTGCACTTATGATATTAACTCCATCGGCCATGGCCGTTCTACCATGCTGTGTACTGTTAGAAGCCATAAATTATGCGTGCACTTGGTCAGGCGAAGCCTCATGCCATGATCGCGATATTCAGTTAGAGGCACATGATCGCGGCTAATACGGTTTGTTAGTTTTCGGTGGTCCATTGGCGGATAAGAGGACACATGTGGATAACAATTGAGCAGAATTCTATGAGCTTCAGTAGTCACCAGAATGTTCCAAATGCTCGGTTATAACATGTGTACTGTTACGATATTTAGACAGGAATTTCTTTTTTCTGTGTTTCTATTGTTCGTCATTTTCCTTTTTTTTTATGTTGACGCGGGGAAACGCATTTACGCGCCTTCACCAACCCTGAGTGGGGTCCGGTGGTGTGTGGGGCTCGCGGTACATTATAGTGCCGAGTACCCACAAAAACCACTGCGAGTGCCACCCGTACCGTCTTTGGCGAGGTGCCCCGGCACAACAAATCATCTTGGCACCTCGACGGCTAGTCAGCCCCATAAAGGACCGAAGCCTCCTCCGTACATGGGGTCGTCCCGCACCACAGGACAACCCCACCGATTTTCAGACAGTGCAATGCGGTGTGGTTCCCATCCTCGCCCCTTGCCCTCTGCGGAAAAGCGCCGCCTCCTTTTGCTCTTTTGTCCCCTCTTCTTATAAGAGGGTTACAAAGAGCAGCCCCCCGCGGTACTATGCCGATGTGTTGATCTCCTTCCGCCTCCCCAATAGGCCACCGGCTACACGCAAACCGCATGAAACGCGACACGGTGTTATTAAGTGAGCGAGAGTTACCCCCCCCGGTCGTGCCTGCCCAATTCCGTTGCATTGGAGGATGTAGTGTCATGCATTATGCATGGCGCTAACTCGTCCCATGCAGCATGGCACGACCTCATCCAAAAGAAAGGTTCCACCAAAGGTTGCTCGTTTGTCCCGCTATACTATAGAAAATAATGGCGGTCCCATATGAGCAAGGGGTACCTCCCGTATGTGAGCCAGTGGAATGGCCTCCTTCTACTGGCTCTCATGATGCTTTTGGCAGGTATGCTCACATGCTGTCGTGTTCTGTTGTGTGAGTTTCCAGTCCACTTGTACAGGGGACGCATAACAATCGACCGTGTGAATGCTTATGGAGCAATGGACATGCAACAAATAAAAATCGTTCGATGAAAACTAGTGGGGTTAATTGAAATAATAGAGTAGTATGATGTAGGGCGGGCGGGCGCGTGGTGTGGGGCAGGGCGGCGCCCGGCGCGCCCGGGCGAGTCCACAGTCGGCCGGGAGCGCCCGGGGCGGTATGGTGAACACCAGCTGTGCCGTGTTCCGCTGCGGCTCCACCTCCCACAGGAACAAGGGACTCAAGTTCCACCAGTTTCCGCGAGACGAGAGGTGAGTTACCCCACATGATACGTCCAGTGTTTACCTCAATTGTGCTAATAATCAGATATCGTTTTGAAATATTTTTGATAGCTGTTCATAAGAGTCATTGAAACATTAAGTAACGTAATTGAGGACGAACCAAGACGAACGGTTGGCTCAGTTGGTAACCCGACGAATTGTTCTGCGTGTTAAGTCAATGGTTGCGGGGTCGAACCCCGCTCAGGTTCATGGTTTATAATTCGTATTTCTACAGTTAAAATCTTTAATGTATAACACTTCTCTTAATTTACTCTAAAACAAGTCCTTACGGCAGGGGGCTAGGCTAATGTAGAGACTAATCAAGGTCACAAATATTATTAAGAACTCGATTAGTAGTTAAAATGTATTTATGGGCTATTTTATAAGTTGTGTATGTCACTACGTATTCTTAGGTTCAAGTAGATTCGCTCACACACGCGTAATTGTAAATTACAATTTAGTAAATTTCTATCTTCCCTGTTGACCTAATTGACTTGATGTAATGTAAAATGTATGGTGTTACTAGACTCCTCTTGATATACTTGATACTAGGGACATTAACGTCATTGGTTTTAAAAAATACAAGATATACGATAACATATTCAACTGTCATTGTAAAGCAAATGTGATTGTAAATAATTTTTTGCAATATCAACCAACCTAAACGTCGGTTAGGACGACAACTAAAAGTCGTTTTTACAATGCAGATTTTATTAATACTATAATATAATAACTACTTTTTCGGATCTCAGCGCACTTTATTTTTTGTCGAACTAGCCCGTCGCTTCTGCTGCAATACTTCTGATTTACTGCAACCAAGGTCACTACTTGCTATGTATTCAGAGTAGCCAGTCATTTCAGCTTTTAAATAAAACAGCACGGATAAACGACTCCGAAATATGGTAAAAAGCGTTGTCTGTTGCACGGGTGTGTACAGCACGGGGAAGGGGGGAGGGGAGGGGATGCTAATGGGATATCGGCTGTTTAATATGCAGAAACACTTTTGTGATGCAGACGGTGCGGCTTTTTGTGAATAGCAATTAGCTGCGTACCTCTTTCGTTAGCATTGTATTTTAATTCGTATAATTAAGCTGACAGAAGCAGCGCTTTTGTCAGCTTAATTATACTTACGTGGACTTACGCTATTTAAAAAAATGAAACTAAATATTTGTACCTCGTATATGAAGTGTTTTAATTTGTATGTTTTTTTTTGGACGAGTTCCTCGTCAGCTTTTTGTCGGTTTGTGGGGAAATACTTTACCCACCGCCACTGTCCTAGGTGGAATGGGGATGTGAGTGTGTGGTTTCTACCGTTTACCCTCTACAACCCTGTGGCCTCCTACATCGAGCGGTCCGGTACCTCTCAGCACTTACGTAATTTCAATGTATCATGTTTTTACATAATACTAGGGGCAAACAAGAAATCGGTGCACCGAAAGGCAAGTAATTATGATGCCCACAAACAGCTGAGACACCAGAGGTTTAACAGTTACGGCTTTTGGGATGAGAGTCAGCTCTTTACTAGAAGTGCGCAAGACGAAACTGCTCTTAAATCGTAGACTTGGGAGATCAAGATAGTAGAGGTTATTAGTTTGAATTTAGGCGCGAGCTACTTATTTATAGCGACTTTAAAAAAACATTCTTTATATTTTAGGTCTCATCTATGGATCCAAGCGTGCAAGCGTCCGGATCTACTGGACAAAGATTTGGAACAACTGAAGCACATACATATCTGCAGCTTGCATTTCGAGCAGAGGATGTACGGGAAGCTGTTGCTCAAGAAGTCCGCCGTTCCTACCCTGAACCTGCCTCTCATATCCACCACCAGCTCGTCTACTCAAACGGATACACTCGAGCCTGCAGCGCTACAGATATTCACCAGCCAGGGAGTGCAAACCGACAACACAAACATCGACGAGGACTTTTACCCCCGGAAAAGGGCGAAGACCAGCGAAGAGTCTGATATAGGACCCACGCTGGAGAACTTTCTGGAACTGTGCGACGTGTTCCTACCCTACAACCTGAGTGTGGTGGTGAAGAGCCATATCGCTGTTGCTAAGGACTTCTAGACGAGTCTATATGCTATACCCATTGATTTAGAAAAACACCAAGACATTCAGTGAGCGTGTCAAAACCGGCCATAAAAAAAGGTGTGCTGTCAAATTATGCACTTAGCGAAAACAACTTAGACTCGTGCGCGTAAGGTTGACATTTCAAGGAATGATGCTTAAATTTTGCACATCCTGAAGTAGAATCTGCATTGTAAAAACGTTAGCATTGCAAAACATTGTTTTTTTATGTACAATCACGGGTGCTTTCAATGACATATCAGTATGGAATCGTGTATCTTGTATTTTTGTAAATCGATGGCTATACCACTAAATACTCGGTGACATTTCTGCCTCTTGGAATATCAAAGACTGTCTTTTCCTTATTCAACCCTCGACGCTTGACCGTTACGTGTAGACACATGCAACCTGGAGGCACAGATGCACAATTAATGTTTGTATACATCTTCATTTTTTCCATTCGCACGATAATGTCTAAAGCACGACTACTAGAAATGTAAGAAAAAAGTAAGAAAAAATCGTTGGGGAGTAATATGAATGAAAGACTCGCCTTTTCCTTAATTATTTTTTAAATATTCTTGAAATAAAAATTTAGTTATAGGGGCTATGGCCTTTTTTATAGTATATGGGGACAAAGGATCTTTTCGATGAATGCCGACGCCCATAAAGATTATGCAAGTGTTTTGCCTTCTTACTGAGATCGAATAGCCTGAGCCTGAGTTCTTCCTACATTACCAATGACTTTAGCAGAAAAAAAAGAAATGCTACATTCCTTTTCTAAATTCATTATAAATATTGTTTTTTTTGGAAGATACGGACGAGACATGATAAATAAATATATGTATAAATTCTTATAAAATTAAAACTCTAAAGCGAACAAAATAATCATGTAAATATTATTGTTTACAATATGAATAAAGTTATTTTAATTATAGAACTGTTTTTGTATTTGTATATGGGAACTGAAGTTAATTACCAAACTGGTTTTAACATAGGCATAGAATATAATAATATTATAAAGAGAAAAAAAATTGATTGTTTTATGTTTCTTTGCTAAAATTAAACATCAAAACTACTTGACCGATTCGAAAATTCTTTTGTTGGTGTGAAAAAAAACAACATGAATCCAACAACTTAGCTGCAGAAATTGTTGATGTCTAGCTGTCCCGACGCACATTGTTCTGTCATCAATTGAATCAGCTGTCATGGTGTATAAACAAAAAAGTTTTACGTCAAAAATTGTCGGAGTCGCCCGTGGATGTGATGATAATGTTCGTTCGAAGGTTTGTGACTCAGTACTCGCTAGTACTGTCAGTACTCAGTACTGTGTAATTGAATCGATACACATCGCATCTGATAAAAACTTAATAAATTTTGATGAGTATTTTGAGATAGTCATACTTGACACAATAGCGCAAAAACACGAGCGGGTTCGCGGCGTGAATGTTAATGAGAAGTGGAAACAACCTCTAACTGGCAATAGGCAAGCTGGGGCTATCTGACGTTGCATCGCCGTCATGTTTTTGTAAGAGGTAGTGCTGCGTTGCAGCCGCATTAGGCCGGCACGCCCGGGGAAAATACCGCCGTAAAATGATAATTTAGCGCGTTTCGTGCAGGTTTTATGTAGCAGGTGGCCCATACGAGGGGAACACTAAAGAAGGGCAACGTAGCGGCTTAGTTAGTAGTGGAAGTGATGGTGTTTGTCGACTTAGTCTATTCTAAATCGGGGTCCAACTTGGACCAATTTTTCCATTAATCGAGTATCTTATTAACTGAGTTGAACTGATTTTGGTGACTGGGGCGACGCATTTATGCATCGTTCCCGAGTTTGGGTAATGTCCAATGGAGTTAGAGACTAGCGGCACACCTCGACAGTGCCGATTGTTCACTAAAATCACCGCGAGTGCTGTCAGCGCTGCTTTTGGTGAGGTGGCCGGATTATTTACTTTTGGTGAGGTGGCCGGATTATTTACTTTTGGTGAGGTGGCCGGATTATTTACTTTTGGTGAGGTGGCCGGATTATTTACTTTTGGTGAGGTGGCCGGATTATTCATCAGCACAGTTCGACGGCTAGTCAGTGTGAAGAACAGACGTTACCTCCACAGAAGGGTGGTCCCACAGAACAACATCATAATCACATACCGCGACAGTGTAATTCGGTGAGGTCCCGTACTCATCTATAGTCCGGTACGCGAAACCCCCTCCACCAGAGGTACAAAGCGCAGGCCCCTAGGTTTAATTGGCTCAAGGTGTCGGGGTTCACCTTAGGCTACTGTGCTCCAGCGCCGTGACGAGGCTCACGAGGAAGCCTCGTCGGAAACCTTTCTTGATTATTATATCAGAGTCGTTTGTACGAATTACGTTATTAAAATACTTTCCACAGCGCTTTTTATTCAGCGCCTGGCTAACACGAATGCTATTAAATATATGATATCATCTACACGTATCTACTTACTGCACGCGAATTACGACGTTATCCCCAAAGACATTAAATTATCATTTGCATGCATAATTATTAAGCAACATTTGTCTTTTAAGTTTCTGTGCACATGGATCGTAGCACTATGTGATAAGGTCGAGAATCGTAGGCGAAATCTAATTCGTGTATAATCTCTGACATAATGCGGCAAAAAACGTGGTCAAGCAAATCACGACGCGTTGCCATGGCAACCGCGGCTGGGTCACCAGCACGGCAGCTTAGCATTCATCAATGATCGCAACCGAGATCGACAGCATCCGCAGGAGTAACCGCCGAGGTGATGTCTGAGGTTTTTGGGACCCAGAGTCATCATGTGACCGAGAGGTAACTCCTTAGTCGCGTCGGCCTTATTAGATATGGCACTACCCCTCACATCTTGGCGTCGACAGACGATCGGCATTTGACAATTTAGATGACTTTATCATTCGGTCGTTGGAGGGGAGGAGAAAAGGAGGGCATGCATGTGCAGGCTCCGATTGCTCGTTTGGGTCTATATCTACTGTATAAAGAACTTAGTATACATTTTGTCAAGTTTGGGTCAAAGTTAAAGCAGGTATGTCTGTCAAGCTGAGTTTAGCTGCTTGTGTCCAAGTTCGTAATGTGATAAGTAGCCTGTTTTGAACCCCCGCCCTGTCCAGTATGTGAACGTCAATTTGACAATACTAAATTTTATTTTTTGCAACAGGTACCATGGTGCGTTGCAACCGGTTCCGTGTGGCACAACTGGAGAGGTCGTTGGTGACCCATTGGGACCAATTTCTCCTTTTTCCATCTATGAAGAAAGACGAAAAAAGAACAGAATGATAGTGTAAGAGGTACTTGCATGCATTTCTAGGAAGAAATAGGAATTTAGGAACAAACATATTCTTAGCTATGAAATGAAAAGTACGACAATACGGAATTTTAGCATAGAGGCAAACCACAATTGTGCACCTATAAATTCAGGCTTTTTTTTCAGGATAAAAAATCCAAAAGTCAGACAGACAGATCTAAATAATGAAGTAAAAGACATTATTTATACAACCAAACACATTAAAACTAGAATACCCTATTTGCGTCCTGATGTGACAAGATTTGGCCATCACTCGATGCCGTCACCGTGTGTTTCTTGTCGAGGCTGTATAGCCGAAAGTGAACCCAGACATCTTAGGCGAAGTTAATTGAATCACGGGCTGCTATTTGCATCTTTCTTATAGGGTGGATTAAAGAGCAGGCGGAGAGCCGCATTCGCACACGGAACTTAGGGACGAGGATGGGAACCTCACCATCACTGTTGTCAAGTTATTAGGGCTATACGGTGGTGTAGGGCAAGCCATCTTGTTGCCCTGGTGATAGACAATGCCCAAGAACATCACCTGAAAGCGGATCGGATAACACTCGCGGTGGTTTTTTGGGTGTTCGGCACTATCGTGAGCTGTGTACTCCCACAGTCCCCAGGACCACAACCAGAGTCGTGACGGCTACTTAAAACCTGCACGAAGTGCATAGTCATCACTTTTAAGACGGCTTCCTGTGAGCTACGTGGACATACCCTGACGTACCATCTATGCGGACGAAGTGATTAATTATCATTATAATCCTGCTTCCTGGTTTGAGTTTCTAAATTTGCTGACGTCGTGTTGACAACATATTCCCCGCAACAACATGAAACGCAGCCTAACATCATAATTTTTGTTGTTGTTAATTGAAACGCTAATTCATTCCTCGAAACCCAACAACAACGCGCCCATATCCGTTTCCTTTAAAAACTATTAACTGATATATTAAGAGCTAAATACTGCGTCCCTGTCTCGCACGGGTTGTCAGATAAGGCCGGTGGTACGTGTTACTTTGAGTATAGCATCGAGCATCAGACGTATACTGAATGACATAAAACGACACTGCATTTAAGACTTTCTTACAAACGGTCCAAGTTATAAAGTCGATTGAAGAGAATAACATTTCGGATGATGTGTGGAAGTGGGTACCGGCAAAACAGGCGAGCAATAAAACGTAACTACCGCACTTTACAGCGGTGTGCCTATAGCAAATACATACAGCCGCTAGTCTAACATTGCTACTACAGAACGACGTAACAGCTAAACGCCTACAAAGTAATATAGACTTTATTACCAAACGCCATAGCTTAATTTCTAGTGGAATAGTAGTGAAAGTGTGATGTTAGTCGACGTGCTAAAGCAACGAGATGTAAGATTAAAAGCGTAAACAAGTTATGCCGTGGACACGTGTACACACGCACACAAACACACAGATGTGTCAATAGAGCGGTGCGCTCATTATTACCATATTAACTGGCGTAATTGGTAGTTTGGTTGATTTACAACAACCATCATGTCTCTAATAACACGTTCGAGCTAAGCCACGTCCCCAAGAGATCTGTTTTTGTACTGAGTTGTACGTGTTATTACTGACAGCGTCTTTTAATATTTTTCTTCCAATTCTTTAGACACACAAACACACGTACACCTTTACAAGCACTTGTGTATGCTGCTGCGAGTACATATAGTGTACAGGATCATTCCAATAAGCACTTCGTGCAAACTCCTCTACTGTCTTCATTTTTGTACATAGAGGTACAAAAATGAGCCAAAAATGTCCGACAAACTGATACTTAAACACTTGGCTTTCAAAATAAAATTATCACATACATTTTTTTAAGTGTAGTAAACGCGGTTCTTATTGGAATTAGTCCCTCCTCTAACCATGATTTTGCCTGTTTAGCGCGATGTAGCTCTAGACAGAGAAAGTGGAAGTGGCCTTTTCCCAACAATGGGACACACAGTACTTAATATAATAGAATAATAATAAGGTATAGTGAAACCGAGGGTAGTCGCAAATGTTAAAAATCGTACGTTTATGTATGTATGTGGTATATAAGAAAGAAAGCAAGAGACAAGAAGAATATCGTGCTCAGGGACATGCATTTCGGACGGCCTAAGTCCGGCAGTGGTCGGAAATAGGCTAACGATGATAATAATACATGTGCTAGCGATCGAAGGCGATACGTTCATATTTTTTTTATATATTTAGGCGGCGATAAAGAGTTTACGAGGCGATATAAAGTGAATCTAAGACTAGTTGCCTTGGAGCGGGCCCCCGGGTCTCTGGATGTAACGAGGGCCACGTGACCTAAATCAAATATTCCTTACGATATGGAGAGGATTATGACTGCCTGTCCCTACCTGACCCTCTGATGGGGACGCGCGGAGTCGGTATGCCTAACTGGTACGCCGATGTCTGCGCTGAGCAAATTGTGGATAGTATTGTGATTAGTCCTACTCGTTTGACGACAAAGATCTAAGATTACTATTCTATCCGGTGGACTGCGTTTATATTAAAAACAAAATTGAGCCAAAAAACATTATGGGTGTTTCATCATAGTCTAAACTACAACCAACCAGTTCCATAATGGGATAGAGAAAGAGAACTGAATGACACGTCGCGGTCCCTGCAGACTAGTCTTGCTTTCTCTACACTCTCTCTTCTTATATTTCTTCTCTAACTCTCTTCAATCAAACACGCCGGCTGCGCAGACTCTTCCACCTTCGGACAACACCTAATCTACCTGGCCGGCTGCGCAGACTCTTCCACCTTCGGACAACACGTAATCTATCTGGTCACGGTATGGTATGGCATATTATGCCAGGGATAACTTATTCCCCGTTACCTACATCCTTCCATATCCGCATTGTATGTAGGTTTGGATAACGCGGAAGGCTATACCTATGTATAGCCTTCCGCGATAAATTGACTATTCAACACAAATATATTTTTTCAATTTGAGACCGTAGTTCCTGGGATTAATGAGTTTAAACAGTCAAACAAACTCTATTTTTAACTTTATATTATCCATATAAGGCCATCTCTATAGAGAGTAGCCAGCTGCACAGGCACAAGTGTACTCCCTGTTCCCTCATTATCCTATTCCTATGGGATGGCATTCCGACACGAGCGGAGATAAGTCAGGCGCAGGTCCGACGCACGGAAGAGTAACAGCGCCAGCGCCAACTTCCCGACTACGGACTGGCATTGGACTGTTGAATAATATTTTAAAGTTCAAGGGTAAAGGAGTTGGGATACAAGCGAAGATATGGTCTTCATGAACATGATGATGTCCTGCAGGTCATCATTAAACCAGTTTATTATTTACATTTAAAGAAAATGTTATTGAGTGTTGCTGGCATGTATAAGCAGCAGCAACGTGCGACGCAAGGCTCAAGGCTCACGCTATTCATGTAACATCGATTTAACAAGCCGCGGGCAACATTCTGATGTCAACATTTTGGGATGAAATATTAATACAGACCAATATTATATCGATTAAAAATATATTCATCATTTCTAATCGATTTCATACTATACCGTATTGTACATAGAAAAGTACAATATTAAATCGATTTAAAAATGTATTCTTCGTTTTGAAGTCGATTAAATACTGCACTGAATCGATATTTCACCTTAAAATATCGATATTGGATTGTTGATTGATTGAGACGTCACACAATACGTGTAAATTGTGACGGCTTACATTACAGTCTGGACTTGCTTCATGGTGTTACGCTTAGTTTCCTGACCCTGTCTCCAATTCATAAAAAAGTTATGTTGAATATTGGATTTGAGACAAACATTTTCAATGCGTTATTTAAATATAAATTAATAATATATGCACATTACACAATATTGATGATGATACAATGATACAATCCTCAACATTTCTGTAAATCGATTCACTAGAATCGTATCGATTTTTTCGATAAGCATCGCCATCCCTAGTTCAAGCAGCGCGTGTCTGCTGATGACGTACGCAGCGGGGAGCGTGCTGTAGCCACGCCTCCCCGCATGCCCCTCCGTGCTAGTACACACTTACGCATAGAAGTGAGCGCACGTCGCTGAAGCAAACAAAATGGTGGCGCGCTTTACCGAAGCAGAAATGATGAAACTCGCCGAAATATACAAAGACTACGATTGTCTGTGGAACGTAAAAAGCTGCTTTTACAAAAACAGAGACAGCCGAGATAATGCTTACAAGGAGATATGGAAGCGACTGAACGTGCCAGGGCTGTCCATCAAAGACGTGCCCATCAAGATAAAGAACCTGAGGACCTCGTACCACCAAGAGCTGAAGAAGATCGACATCTCGCTACGCTCAGGCGCCAGCCCTGACTCGGCCTACAAGCCAAAGGTGTCCTGGTTTTTCACCGTCGACGGGTATCTGAGCACGTTTAAGAGCAATAGAATTACATATGGAAATGTGAGTTAAATGTAACGTGTACATATAGATAGACCTGTCTCATATTATGACACACATACGTCATGTACCATCATCACAACATCCATACCTGACAGTTGCTCTGCAGCTATATACCGGTGTGTCTCTAGTAGGTTAATTTACGTAGTAACCAGTAAGTAATAATAATTAATAACTACTATTGACATATTTTACCGCGGGATGCAAGTTGCTCGCGACCGTGACCTGTGGCGCTCTATAGGGGAGGCTGATGATTTTTTAAAATCTTATTCCTAATATGTATTTAACTCGATGTTAGGTATCGATCAACTTCTTTTTCTTTATATTTTTTTCTTTTTACGTGGACAAGGGTAGCACACTGATCAGAGTTGATGCTGAAACTAAGTCGGTGGGGGAAACTAACTCAACACGAGGCTCAAAGCTCCACAACTCCTACTATGAAAAACTCCTGAATTCATGTGACAATGTCCACATATTGACGTCTTATGTAATGACAACATCCGCCCTTCCCAGGATCCCCCCTCCCATTCAAATTCCTCAGGCCTAACTTATATTCCGCAACTCTATAATCTCTGGTTGGTTCCCAGAAGACAAAAAGTCTTCCGTAATCAGTCGAACTGTTAGGGCTGGCCAAGTGCCGCCAATCAGTAGTAGGTCCCTCCGAAAAAAAAAATAAACCTCTGGTCGTGCGAATGTTTAAGAGAGTCAATATTGTTGTTGTATTGTCAATAAGCCTTTGGAGGCTTTTTATTATATACGGGCAAAGGAGTAATCGGAGCCTTTTAACGGCTGTGGACGGCTAAAGACACTTGCGTTATTGTCTTGCAGATGCGATGTCTCCTGATATGCCGCTATCTCTTACTAAAATCCCATATTTTGGTTCGATGATAATGTAATATTGTGGAATCATAAAGTGTGAGGATACTAGGAAGAGGTAGTGCCATGCTACAATGGAGGAGGTAGTGCCCATGCACTGTGCGTGACACTACATCCTCCTATGCAACGGAATTGGGCTGTCACGACCGGCGTAGAGTGACAGCGTCGCTGTCGCGTTTCGTGCGGTTTGTGAGTAGCCGGTGACGTATTGGGGGAGGGGGGGGGGGAGATAGGAGGAGACGCATCTGAATATCATTCATGCGAATGTCCAAGGGTTCGGTAGTCATAAAAAAGGCTCAGATTCCTCGTCTGTCCCCTAATGGTATAAAAAAATAAAAAAAAATGATGGAGATCGAAGGTGACCAAGGGAGCTCTGTAATAAAAGTATTGGCACTAATAAAGTACTTTAGGGCGAGATATACAATAACATCCAAGACAAAAAAAAAAACAAAAAAGAACTATTAATACTTCTTTTTAAAAAGTCTTCACATTGATAAAAAAATACAATCCATACGATTTCGTATAATTGTGAAGCACCCATGATTGTACACGAACATATTTTGCAATGTCAATCTAACGTATGTGATTTTGAGTCGTTTTTACAATGGAGATTCTATATAAAGATTTGCAAAACTTAAACATATTTCCTTGAAATGTCAACCGCGTGTTTAAGTTGTTTTTACAAAGTGCATAATTTGGCAATTGCACATCTTTTATATGGACATACATAAATAATTCATTGAAAACAGTTTATCTTTACATTAAACTTATTGACTACTGATACATATTGCGTACCTTACATGTAATGTACTTTGTTTCTAACAAGTTCTAACTTAAGTTAATTCGTTGTCTCATAAGTAGAGTGGCGAACATTGACGCTACGTCTCAATCACACGCTCGAAATGATGGAGATGTTCTTAACGCGATAATGTTTATTTAACAGACAGACGCACAGTCCATCGCGAGCGACTACATCTCCGACAACGAACAAAACGAGGCGGACGAGATGTTCGTCGAGGAGAAGTACAACCCCAACGAGACGCCCAAACTGCTGGACAATAGCTACTGCGTCCCCGCCGAGCTCATAGAGAACGACCGACCAGAACAGCTGACCGCGTACACGAATACCAGGAACGCAGAGATAAACGAAGCTATAGAGAGGATTGACAAGATCGCCGAACAAATGACGAGGAATATAAACCGGGATCCCAGGACCGGTGAAGATGAGTTCGACAGTTTCGGCAAGTATATCGCGTCAGCTTTGCGGGGGTTGCCAGCTGAGGCGGCGATCATGGCCAAGACTGAGCTACAGAAAACATTGTCACATATACAATTAAGAGCTCTCAGACAGAGCTAGCGAGTGTGCAGGGTCCTCCCGCCCTCAAACTCCTGCTCTCCTTAACTCAAGTCCCGAAGTATCTTCAAGAAGATAACTGGCGGCTGGTGCAGATTCCTCTGATGTTTGGTGGTAACTCAACTTAATGTGAAGTGTGCTATTTGTGGTTAATGTAATTATTATGTTACAAGGCAGCTGTTTTTATTTAACTTTGTACGGTTTTGGATTTTCGTGTATATGTTTTGTGTGATGAACTAGGATCCCGCCTTCACTGGCTACAACGACCTTGTCACCATTTGTCACCTTGTCCAAGGCCAGAAGCTCGAGTTAAGAAACCTGGTGTTCAGTCAGAAATCCCGACTCCACGAGGTGGTATTGGGGTTCCCAAACACAAACTTGTCATCTGGCTTGAGTCAGATTCGCCCTCAGAAGCTCCTATTTATTTGAAACTATCCTCGGCGGATCCCTCCGCCCAGGCTTCGTTCCTAAATTAATGATCTCTCTCTCTCTCCCTCTCTCTCTTCTTTGGGAATTGCTCTATCCACTAGGGATAACCGCATGAAAGCGCGTTCAGTATGTTTTGAGTAAATCGGTCACATACAGACAGCCATCTTTTGCGGACGTTGTTTTATAATAAGTATTGATAGCCTTCAAGCCATAATAATGTTTCTCAATAATGAAAGCTTCCGGAATAAGGTAAGGTTCTCATGTTATCTATCCCTAATTATTTAAGTCTTCTTTTATAGCCTGAAGTTCGTTATTCTTTTGAAGCCTGAAGATATAAAATAGTATATCAAAGAAAGTTAAAAATGTTTGTATTTTTTTCATTTTTATAACATTAAAACGCATTATCGTAAGTTTTTTTGTTTGTTGGCACGGGGAAACGCGTATTCCCCGGCCCTGGGTGGAGTCCAGTGGTGTGTGGGGCTCGCTGCTCCATGAACTGTGGCGGCGATATAAAAACGCTGATCTAAGAGGAAATGGCGAAATAAAGAGTATCTACAATCGTCAGGTATACAATCTAGAGACACAGTATACAAACACGTGCGGAAAACATAAACTCTAGGAGGATAAATCAGGTTGTTTAAAAAGATCTCAAGAGTTAATATGCATTTAGTTGCAGAACGCACGTAGCGGTAACTAACTCTCGCTATAGATATTGTAGGCAATGCACGTAACCCGGGCGCCCCGTCATCCAGCGCGGCACCACATTGTGACACCCAATGGAGCGACTTGACGACATTGAATGCGCAGTGCTTTAGCGCTTGCCGTCTTGTGTCCATGAATATACCTAAGTCATATATATCTAAGTTACGCAGGTAAGGCTTCGTTCCCTACCACAGTTAAAGCCTTGTCGTGACGGTGGGGCTCAATAGCCTGTAGTAAGCCCAGACACCTTGGGCGAAGCAAAATGGTCTTCTCTTTGTACCCGCCCTCAACGAAAAGGAGGCTTAAGAGCAGGAGCAGGAGGCGCTTCTGCATACGGGGCAAGGGGTGAGGATGTAAACCTCACTCTACTAAAGTTGGTGGGGTTATCCTTTGGTGCGGGGCAACTCTGCCGTGGAGGTGACATCGGTTCCTTAGGGGACTGATGAGCCGCCGAGGTGCTCTGATCATTTATTGTCCCAGGGCAGCTCACCAATGGCACTCGCGGTGGTTTTTGCGGGAATTCAGCACAATAATGAACCGCGAGCCCCAAATACCGCTGGACCACCCACCCAGGGCCGGCGAAGGCGCGTAAATGCCTTTCCCCGCGTCAACAAAGAGAAAAGGCATGATTAGTATCATATTTCCTTTTATAATTTTTTCACTACTTTGCTAGTTTAAGTTCAAAGACTACCAACAGAACACCCACTGTTAACTGAGCTGTATGCTGGTACTATAGACATTCAAATTCCATTTACGTGCAAAAGTACGTAATTAATTTTTTAAAATTTCAACAGCCTCAGTACTAGGGTTTTTACCATTTAAGCACGGAACCCTAAAAGGGTTTATGTGGAGGAGGTAGATACGTAAGGATCGGGAAATGTACACTCCGTTCACTCTGCCCCATTAGGGAACTTGTGTTGATTGTTGCAGACGCGTTGTTGTAAAAGGTGTTTATGTTTCGAAATTAACATAAACTAGTATTAAATAATATAATTATAACTATAAATAATAATAATTAGTATTAATAATAAAAGAACCTATAACATCGGAGGCCGGTGGTGGTTTATCGGGGAGGGGGAACGACCGTCGGCGACGCTCGTCTGTCCTCTCACTCCCAGCATAAAGAAGCTAAACCAGTGAATGGTGTTACAATAAAATTACTTTTACGGATTTTATCGCGGTTTATTTAGTTATTTAAAAAGCACGACGTTTCAGAAGCTTTACAGCAACCATGGTCACGGGTGGACTTGTCATGGTTGCTGTAAAGCCTCTTAAACGTCGGGCTAGTTAAATAATTAAATAAACCGCGATAAAGTCCGTAAATGTACTTTTATTGTAACGAGTAACATTCGCGTAAACTTAAGACATCAACAATGAATGGTAGCCTAATCCCTTGCAACCGGTGGCCCCATCTATCATTCCTGTCCGGCCGGTTTACGCCACTGGGTATGACCGAGCCACGAAGTATTTTAATCAAACTATAACAAGTTTATATGTTATAAAAGTGTTATCACGTATATTCACGCTTCATTTTCATTAAGGTGACAAGAAAAGGAATTGGCCGAAAAAATTATCAATGCATTAAAAACTGCCAATGGTTTTTAAGGTTCATTTCACATTCGATTATAAAGAAAACTTTTAGCCTAAGGCTACATAGGCGTACCTACTTATACTACAAATATTATTAATGCCAATGTTTGCATTAAAGTTTGTTATTCTTTCACTCAAAAGGTACTAAACGGATTCGATTGAAATTTGGCGCATATAAAAATACCTCCATAATAGATGTTAATTAACATCGAGAGTTTTGTAACATTTTATATTTATTGTAGGAGTCAGGAGCCAATGCTAGGCAACCTGTGTTTTAGGTCTCCAGGATTCCATCCCAGGGATTAAAGAATACAAAGAGGGATAAAGGGAGAGTACGCAAAAACTGTGTTTGTGAGTGAGATATGCATGAAGTCCACTCACGCATATCTCACTCATAAACACAGTCTATAACACACTTGAGTGTGTTATGTGTGCTTAGATTACAGTCTCAAATATAATACTTTTACTTGAAAACGCACCAGGAAAACTCGATCATGGGATCTGCTTCTCTCTCCCGGACCACGGAAACTTTGAACAATAGAAGCCATATCTTAATAATATTAGTATTATTCTAGTAGTAGTAGTAATACTAGTTTTAGTTGTGAGGTCCCGGGTTCGAGTCCCGGGTCGCATCAAAGTGCTATTGGAACTTTTACATTTCTAAAAACAGCCCGGATTCAGAAAGCTGGCGGCGTACACCGTGCCTCAGAGAGCACGGAAAGCCGTGGGTCCTGCGCCTGATTTCTCACCGGTCGTATCGGAGTGCCGTCCCATCGGAATAGGAGCGTGGAGGAACGGGGAGTGCACTTGCTTCTGTGCACTCACTTGTGAACTAAAACATTGCGCTGCGCAGTTGTTTAGCCTTTGCAGAGATGGCCACTGTGGCGAGAATGTCGGCTGGGACTACACTTTTATTAGTAGCAGTTTTGCATGCCGTAATATTGCAATACATTGAATATCATGCAAGTATATTTTTTGCCTTTGAAAACGTAGGCAAGGTTAAGATGTAAATATTTGTTAAAAGATATGTTATTTCTTTGATAAGCGTAACGGACACACAGTCGAATGTTATCATCGGACTGTGTAGCACCGGCGGGACATTTGTCAATAAAATATCTATGAATATTCAAAAAAGCTAAAGCTAAAGCACACACGCATGCACACACACACACACACACACACACACACACACACACACACACACACACACACACACACACACACACACACACACACACACACACACACACACTCACACTCACACTCACACACACAAACCTCTCCACGAAACTGGCGTGTCGTAATGGGATAGACAAAGAGCTCCACTCGTGATCGTTATAATTAATTCATTATTTTCATATAAACACGCCCGTTGCGAACAGTCTCGGCACCGTTATGACCATATTCTACAGTAGCCAGGCGATTAGAGTCCTTCCACATTGCACGTTTTCCGCTTTTTACTATTAAAAATGTCCGAAGCAACGGAGCGTGCCTTTCCCATTTCTACACCTACAAATTCATTCATGCCTAATTTCTCTCTCACTTCATTATTACTGCGGTGCGTGAGGTTGACGCTACATATATTGTGTGTTACGGCTGATGTAGCCAAAACGGCTAGGACGACGTTGTTACTATAAAAAGTATGAATGTCAATCATGTAGCACCAGAAGAGTAGATGCTGATCAGCCTTCGCAGGTCGACAGTTCTGGTCACGTAGCTCATTGTAATTCCGTATCTGTCGTAATCGGATAATACGAGTATTCGTGACATTATATCTAAGTACCCCTAATACACGAGTATTTGTAATACAATACAGTACACACCCCCGCACAGGTGTTGCCAAGCCGCGATAAACGTTACAAGCCGTTCTGAGCTTTACCACAGTGATTCACTGGCTTAAATCCCTTGTCAGGGCCGGCGGGTGACGTGCCAGTGAACACGATTCAGACCTTGGGCTGTCGAGTACGGTGTACAGCAGACTGGGTGACGCCCGCTCGCTGTTGCTACTCTGCCACGTAATCTAGCTTGAACCCAGATATCTGTTTACACTCAATGTTCTAAGTACTAAATACTTAGAGTTATAATA
Source organism: Eumaeus atala (assembly GCA_017140195.1). NCBI lineage: Eukaryota > Metazoa > Arthropoda > Insecta > Lepidoptera > Lycaenidae > Eumaeus > Eumaeus atala. Next base: position 1,589,482 of record JAFELO010000125.1, read on the forward strand.
GAATACTGCTTTACGTTTCTAATTAATGTTGTTGTAAACATGTTCATGGTTTATAAGATCATGAAATACTCGGTGCAAGTCCAGGGTCGAACCAAATTTATTTTTGAGAGTTATCAATTTCTGATAAGTCTGGAGTGGGGATGGGAGTGTCACCCCACACTTGCCTCGGTGAGCAATTTCAGCCCTCGGTCCTACGTCTGATTCTTCCCCGGCCATGCCGAACTGCCGTCCCGCCGAAATAGAGGAATGAGGGAATAGATAGTGCACTACTGTGCGCCTATACAGGTGTGCACTACTGTGCGCCTATACAGGTGTGCACTACTGTGCGCCTATACAGGTGTGCACTACTGTGCGCCTATACAGGTGTGCCATGAAATCTTCTGCACAGTTGGTCACAGTCTCCGTGTAGATGGCGTCATAGCCGAAATTCGACTCGAAAGTCATTATTATGTTGATTGCTGTTTACGTCGGTTTGGACCGCCAACTAAATCAAAATTGTTTTTCAAACTTTGTTCAAATTGTTTCCGTAAATTGCTTTGTAAACGTGACAAAGGTACACGCTAATGAATTATTTAGCAAACTCGCAAACCTAGATGAGGAATTGGATCTTGGAAATGTTTGACTATATGTCAAGCATGTAATGTTGGACACTGCTATTCCACACGTCAGGAACTTGCCTTGGCACGTGCTCCTTACAAATATGAGCAAGAAATACTAATAATATATAAATATAATACAAGAAATATATAAATATAACCTGCCAGATTTTATGTTTGTTGGTGTTGTAGTTTCTAAGATTTCGTGATATATATTTGTGACGTGATTATATTATATCAATTCACCGGGGTTTTCGTACCAACGGGAGGTAAGAGCCACATATAAAATTGACAAACATACGTTTTCACACATTTTGTATTACACGAACTCATTTAAGTTTATCGTAGCTTTTTTTAAATGTAAATACATCATCTATGAAAGTTTCAGCTGTCTTACTATCACGGTGCTTGAGATATAGCCCGGTGACAGACATACGGAAGCCCGAGTACATAAGCGGCCCATTTTTATCCTTTAGGTAAGAAACCCTAAATCAGACAGCGTCTGACCTGTAATCGATACTGTAATGCACTTTGCATCTAATTCGACCCGGCATGACCGAGGAGGTACTTCTTGCTGACGTGGAACTGGTGTGAAGCAGTGGATAATAATAATTTCTTAAGTTTATGCGAATGTTACGCATTATAATGAACTATTTAAACGGATTTTATCGCGGTTCTTTCAGCATTTTAAGATCACGACGATTCAGAAGCTGGTCGCGGGTGGACTGAAGTGACAAATGTCCAGATGTCATAACTTATTAGAAGTACGTAGAGGTGATCGATAGAAGTACGATCTTAGTGGGCATCAAAATAAAGCAAGAGGTAGTGCCATACTGCATGTACCATGCTACCGCCAAATTGAGTACCACCGTATAACGATAGTTGTGGTTTTTTTATTCTGCATTATATTTGGGTCCGTCAGAGGGGACCCCCCCTCTCCCGCAGATTTGTAACTGTTAACTTAGCTATTATTATTATTACAATAAAACTTCTTTTACGGATTTTGTCGCGGTTTAAAGTAGTTTTATTGTGATGAGTAACATTAGCCTAAACTTAAGACAGCGATGTTATTGTCATGGCCAGAGAGATCTCGCGCTCCTCACGTCCGGGTCAGTACAGCGTTGCATTTGCGTTTCGTGCAGTTAGTGAGTGGGTCTGTCGCCCATTGTGGACTAAAGGGTAAAGGAGAGCAACGCACCTGCATATGCGGACGAAAATGAGAGTCCTTTGTCCTTATAAAAATAATCCGACAGGTCATTGACCTCGTATGGGATAAAAAAAGTTTTATTTATAGTGTAGGGGGACAAACGAGAATCGGAGCCCTCCAACGACTACCGATGCCTGTGGGCATCATCATAATGGGCCACCTGATACTCACAAATCGCACCAAACGCGACACCGTAGGTGTCACTATACAGCGGTATCAAGTGAGCGATAGGAACCCTTCTGGTCGTGCCGGCCAAAACCGTATAGTAGAGTGTAGTGTCATGTACCATGCATGGCACTACCTCCTATGCAGCTAGGCACTACCGCTTACAACCAGTACTTAAAGTTTAAAAAAAAGGACATTTCTTGAGTAGAATACTATACAATGCCTTCTCGTGAGATATCTGCACGCGTGTATGAAATAACCGATCACATTTGGCACCGGTTCAGCAGCCATTTCACTAAATTGTTTGTTGTTCCGATGATATAAGCCAGGGTTTCTTAAAGGTACATCACCCCACGTTTCACTGGGGTCGTGGCGTACCCCCTGCGCGATCGAAGTAGGGTCATAGCGGTGGCTAAGCCGTTGCTCCAATTAATTATTTAAATATCTTATATTTTTTATTCAAAAATTAATAGAAGAGAGCAAGCAAAGGACACACATATTTTATAGATATTTTTTATTTCCCTTAAAATGAATCGCCTATCTAAATGAGTGTTCTATACAGTAACACATCTTCACATCCACTACCTAATGGGGCAGGCAGAGAGAACGGAATGCAATACACCACGATCCTTACCTACCTGCCTTGCCTCATCCACATTCATTACTCTCTTCATACAGACTCGCCGGTTGCGAAGACTCTTGACACCACCTTCGGACATTACCCCATCAATCTGATCATGGTATGTCAGCCTTGGTCTACCCCGGTACCTACATCCTTCCATATTCGCATTATATATCTGCCTTGTTAACCTTTCACCTGCCTTTCATTCTATATGCCCATACCAACGGAGCATGATCTTTCTCATTTTTATACCGACACTTACCTAAGCTCTCTGTCACTTCATTATTGCGAACACGGTCGGCGAGAACTACGTCACATATTTTTCGCAATTACCTCATCTCGACCGCGTTTATTCTATTTTCATGCTCTTTCTGACATAACCAACTTCCATAACGTTGGGATTAGTCAATAATTATGCGTGGCAAGATGTTCTATCTAATGTTAAATGTAAGTGTCTAAGTGGTAGATGAGCGTCGCAGCCTTTTCGTGATTATTGACGCTCATAGATATCCGCATAATTGTTATGCATGCGATGCGTTGCTCTTTTTTCTTTTAATGGGCCAGGGAAGTCACAAACCGCATGTTATACGACAGCATAGCATTACGGCGATATTATTCGGACTAGTGGTACACCTGCTCGTGCAGGCCTAATTCAGCTACAATGAAGCGTGACACTATCTCTTACGGAGATCCTTCCTGAAATTGTTGCGGTCTTGAATATCTAGTAGCTACATTGAATAAAATGATTGAGAAACCCTGACATAAACAATATGCCAGCCAAGTCGATTAGAGCAGCACACAGACAAGTCGAGATACTTTTGTTTATGTTCGGTGTTAAATAAAAGCTGTCTTCTTTAGACACAGTTGTGTGCTAATTAATCAGCCTGGAGCGCCGATGTCGTCTATGGTGGAGGAATAGAACCATATAAATAAAAGATAGAGAAGGGATTCTGCCAATGCGTTCTCCCCGTGATGACCTACGGGGTCGAAACATGGCTGGTTAATTTTGGACTGATCTGCAAGTTTGCTGTAGCTTAACGGGCTATTGAACGTGCTATGTTGCGTATTTATCTGTCCGACAGAATTCGTAACGAAGTCTTAAAGCAGAGAACTAAAGTATCCGATATCACGCCACGGTTAGGCTCGCTGAAGTGGCAATGGGCTGGTCACACACTCAGAAGGACAGATGACAGATGGGCCAGTAAGGTTCTGGAGTGGAGGCCGCGTTTAGGAAAACGAAGTGTTGGTCGACCGTTCACCAGGTGGGAAGACGATTTCCGTGCAGTAGATATGGATACGAGTAGCAAGAGATCGGACGTCTTGGCGTTCACTGAAAGAGGCCTATGTCCAGCAGTGGACCGATAAGTGCTGGTAATGATGATGATGAGAGAAGGGATGCCACGGACTGTTATGTTAGAGCGACTGGCCGTCTTGGTGAACAGAGAAGGAAGATAGGAAAGCAGTAATATCTTTGTCAATCAAAAGAGAAATGATTGAAAAAATAGACCAAGATGAACCAGATTTGCCGTCGCTTTCTAATTAGACGGCCACAATTAAGGCTGACTTCAATTTATATCTGTGTTAGCTCTATGACAAGAACTGGAATGTTCTAGAGTAATTACTTGTATTCATTTGTTCATCGTATGTTTGAATGGACTTCATAATGTGTTTAAGTATGTCAACTTCTTAGGAGGAGGTAGTGCCGTACTGCACAGGAGGAGGTAGTGCCATACTGCACAGGAGGAGGTAGTGCCGTACTGCACAGGAGGAGGTAGTGCCATGCTGCACAGGAGGAGGTAGTGCCGTACTGCACAGGAGGAGGTAGTGCCGTACTGCACAGGAGGAGGTAGTGCCGTACTGCACAGGAGGAGGTAGTGCCGTACTGCACAGCAGGAGGTAGTGCCATGCATGGGACATGACACTACATGCCTTTATGCAACGGAATTGTACCGGCGCGACCGAAGACCTCTCTCGCTCACTTGATACCGGGGTAAAGTGACAGCGTCACTATCGCGTTTCGTGTGGTGTGTGTGAGGGTAGGAGGGTACTCATCGTGTCGGTATAATAATTATTCGAATGTTTGTGGGCATCAGTAGTAATCTAAGGGCTCCTCTGTTCGTTTGTTTCCAATAATAAGAAAAATACTTATAAAAGAAACTACTCCTCGTCACATGCCGAGACAGAGACGGGTGGTTTTTACGTCGGTAAAAAATAGAGCTTTGCTGCATTGCAGCCGAACTGCGCTCTTACGACCAAGGAGGTTTATCCCTCGCAGCATACCATCGTAAAGTGACACCTATAATGTTGCGGTACGCGATTTATGAGTTACCGGTGGAACGGTAGGCAAGACATCTACAAAACCTGTATGCGGAAGTTTATGCGTCGGTAGTGTGGTTACGACTGCTCCTGTGTCCACGTATACAATACAAATACATGAAATGGTGACAAGTCCGTCTCACGTCCCTTCTCGTGCCTCGAGTTACTGTCTGAAGCCTCACGAAGGCGCCCCGTTCGTTTGCTCATTAGCAGCAAACTGCAAATGACATGAACCGTAGAGCGAGCGAATTGGCATAATGGTACCAATTCTCCATAGTTCATTAGCCCCCCACGGTAAT
>JAFELO010000125.1:1595013-1623253 GCA_017140195.1 Eumaeus atala
CGGTTTCCCGCCACCTTAACCAAGTCGTCAGTCCATCGGGTAGGAGGCCGTCCCACACTCCGACTTCCGGTGCGGTGCCGCCACTCGAGAACCTTTCTTCCCCGACGGTTATCAGTTCTGCGAGCAATGTGGTCATATTTCAGCCATGTACATATCTTCATCGTCATCATCATTATCAGCCCCCATGTGGTCCACTGCTGGACATAGGCTCTCTCTCTCTCTCTCTCTCTCTCAATGAACGCCAAGACGACCGATCTCCTGCTACTCGCACCCATCTCGGACCGGCTACTCCACGGAGATCGTCTTCCCACCTGGTGAACGGTCGACCAACACTTCGTTTTTCTAACGCGGCCTCCACTCCAGAACTTTACTGGCCTTTCTGCCATCTGTTCTTCTGAGTGTGTGACCAGCCCATTGCCACTTCAGCGAGCCTATTCGTCACGTGATATCGGATGCCTTAGTTCTCTGCCTTATGACTTCGTTATGAATTCTGTTGGACAAAGAAACACCCAACATAGCACGATCAATAGCACGTTGAGCTAACACAAACTTGAGGACCAGTCCGAGATTAGGAGGCCATGTTTCGGCCTCGTAGGCTATCACATTGTACATATCTTATGGCTGAATAAATAAAATACTTGATGGCAGAAGGAATGGACTCTGTTTTCATTGGTCGATGCTGTAAAATCGCTTGAGACTTTATTAAATAATTTATGTATTAAAAATAGTAAATGCTAATACAGATTGTAAGTAAAAAATGTTACCAACCGCTTATGAGTCACTGGTCTTTCAAAAATAAAAAAGTGTACCTACTTATGTACACGCGTTAGAAGCTATACTTCTTTGGCGCAACAAGAGAAATACTAAAATGTTGATTATAGCTAACTTCAGTCGGATTTTCGTGACGGTGCGCGCGCGCGTATTAAACATTTACTATCATAGTTCTTCCTTAACGCGCCTAAATAAGTATAAGTTAAAAAGAAGCAATAAATTTAATACCGATCCTCACTTTATATTACCTACTTCCATGCCGAAAACCGAGGTAAGGCTTTGCACATAAAAAGACTGTTTATGACTGGTACACATCACGTTAACCACATGACATTTAAAATACAATAAAATTATAGTTAAACAACAACAAAACAGAAAATAAATAACAGGACATTTAAACTGTGAAGTGTACAGAGGACAGACTTATTGCATTATTGAATTTTGGACTTAATGTCTGGCATAAATTTGTCTTTTTATTATTAATAAAAGCAACTTCTTCCTGACGGCCTTTTTACCTGTTTCGCAATGTAAATGAGAGTCATTCATTTGGCTCTTTATGCATACATATGTATGTGTCCTTTTAAAGCATTTGGCGCGTCAAGCGAACCGTTTTTTAAAGCATTTGGCGCGTCAAGCGAACCGTTTTCTTAAAGCATTTGGCGCGTCAAGCGAACCGTTTTTTTAAAGCATTTGGCGCGTCAAGCGAACCGTGTTTTTAAAGCATTTGGCGCGTCAAGCGAACCGTTTTTTTAAAGCATTTAGCGCGTCAAGCGAACCCTTTTTTTAAAACATTTGGCGCGTCAAGCGAACCGTTTTTTTAAAGCATTTGGCGCGTCAAGCCAACCCTTTTTTTTAAAGCATTTGGCGCGTCAAGCGAACCGTTTTTTTAAAGCATTTGGCGCGTCAAGCGAACCGTTTTTTTAAAGCATTTGGCGCGTCAAGCGAACCGTTTTTTTCAAAACATTTGGCGCGTCAAGCGAACCGTTTTTTCCTCGCGAGTGACAACATAGAGGAGATGATGATCGAAATAAAATCAGCGTCAATTAGATGCTATAATATTCAGATTTGGGAATCTGTACAGGCTTCACGCATGATTACCAAGTGTCACTAAAGCCTTCCACGGGAATGAATCTACCCATGGGTGAAAATCGCTTGAAAATCCGTTCAGAAAATTTTGAATAAATCCACCACAAATAGACAGACAGGTTTCGGGAACTTTGTTTTATTATTATATTTATTATACGTACTGATGGAACTGGAACATTTCCTATGCCTCCTATTTTCTTCACATTAAATTCGTTGCGGGTACAAAAGCACGGTGCGAAGGGGCACAGGCACAGGTGGTGGCCGCTGTCGATGCTAGACACACAGGAGTGGCAGCGGTGGGGATGTGGGGGGGGGGGCATACCTAATCGACTGTGTATATATTATCCAAAGGCGCCTAATGGAAGGCGAACTTTTTTCTTCGTGCAACACACTAGTGACTAGACCAATAAGTCTTAAACTGAAATAATAACACAACTCCATTTACTTGTAGCAACTTCCACAGTGTAATAAATTATTAGTTTTAGCCTATCATTATTAGTCTTGATCTATTCTTTTTTTTTTTTGAGTGTGTCGTGTTTTTTGTTTATTCTTTTTTATTATTTCTAGTAAGTCTCAGTAGTCAGTACATCTCTGCCAGATTTATCTAATCCGTACTAATCTAGTGCTTTGGCTATTAATAATACGTGCAGGTATAAATAGTATCTAAAAACCTTCTTCGGACACAATAGTAAAATTATCTGACGAAAATGTCGGAAAAAGCAAGAGAGAGATGCATATCTCGCCAAGTTTAAAATCAGCAAGATAATAGTCTGGTAACAAGTCACAAAAAAACAAGTGGGTACGTAGACGGGTCTGAGGTGCCGGATCGTGGCTCAGCGAGGCCGGCGACGGCGGGCCCCTTCACTGGAGGGCCCTGGAGGGCCCTTTGTCTCGGCTGCATGCTTACGTTTAACGTTTACATTGGAAGGAGGGAGGCTATGCGGGTCCTGTGTAAAGTATCTCGCAGTCGTGTAACTGAACACATAGACTTAGCACATACACATAAACTTGACACATACACATAAACTTTGCCTGCAGGTATTGTATCGTAACCTCCTTCTGACGTAGCTTTAATTGCCGAAATTAGAGATAGGCCTTTCTGTGCGAAAGGGCGTTCAATGGCGCCCAGTTCGGCACCAATGCAGCATTATCGCATGCAAATTTTCGTAAAATGTTCTAAACGGAGTTGTTTTATTTAAACACAAGTGCACTCTCTATTCCCTTTTTCGATTTCGATAAGATTGCAGTCAGATGCAGCCTGTATAAGAAGAGCTAATGCCGTGCTGCATAGGAGGAGGCCGTGCCGTGCATGGTGCATGACACTACATCTTACTATGCAACGGAATTGGGCCGACACGACCGGGGTGGTACCGCTCGCTCTCATAATACCGCCGTAAAGTGACATCTTCAGTGTCGCATTTCGTGCGGTTTGTGAGTAACCGGTGGCCCATTGGGGTGCAAGGCATCGGCATAGTAATTATGTGGATATTCATGGGCGTCGGTAATCGTAAGAAGGCTCCGATTACTCGTTTGCCCCCTATTTTATAAAAAAGGACTGGATAGAAATCAGGCGTGTACCCTACGGCTTAACGTTTTCTCCGGGGCGGTGTAACATCGCCTACTTCCAGCCTCGATCGGGATTGTTTTAATTTTTTTTTGGTCCTACCCCCTGGTACAGCCCCATCTGCAGAGTATCCCACTCTGTAGTTGAACATGGTTAACACTAGACCACGAGGCAGCCGAGAATCAGGCAAGTAAAAAACTTATTAACTAACGAGCCGCGCAATCCTGATTTAAATTTGTTTCATAATAAATCTGTCCACTTGTCTATACAAAAACTTACACCACACCAGTTTTCGACTTTATGCCCAATGAGTAGGGTGTATTTTGGAATACCCACCCACTTGTGTAGTCTACGCTGCAGTCGATCAATTGATTATTTTAAGATATCCGTGACACTCCTGGACAAGTGGAGGCATGAGCTCACCACACGTGCACAACAATGTAACCCACCCAGACAAGAGAACCTACACCCTATTATACAAGAATACAGCTTAATTTAACGTAACGCGATACACGTTCTTTACTATTTCTATATACGAATGTCAAACAAATATAAACTTTATCGTTTTGGAATAAATCTGTTATTACGTTGTGGGAGTCAAAATTAATATTAACATCGCGAATGTATTGAGGTGTCGTATAATTGTCGTGTCATGTGTCGTGTCGTGACTCACTCTGGACAAACAAATTAAAATAAAAGCGCATTTCAATCGACTCTCCTTTGTCATTTCGCATATTTACGTTCCCTAATGAACTGAAAACTTCATGGCTATTGTAAGCCGCACGGCACACTATAGACTGTTTTATAGTAGGACATTGAGTCCTCCAAGACTAAGGCCGTGTTGTCCTTCCACTAAATATATATTTACAAAAGCAGAGGTCAATCACTCACTCAATCACTCATTACAAAGTCTCAGAACAAGCTAGGAGTATCAAATTTTGCTTGAGGATTTTAAGACGATAGATCATATTTTAATTTATTCATGAATATACAATATTAATGTTTGAACCTGTTCAAAGTAACTGTTAACACTGAAGACAAATATCTTATGAATCATAAATATATATTCATAAAATAGTTATTAACCTGAAGTTATGCCGAATTGTAAATTCGAGTTAAAGCCCGCCTTAAGGTAATTTTACGTCTATATACTGTAGTGGACGTGGCGTGGAAATTCCTCCCTGGAGACCCGGCGCCCTATAGTGTATGCCCCTAACGGTCTGCCTCCCATATTGGGATCGGCTGGTGTCCAATGAGGATTGGCGCACGTACGAAAATGTATGGTATTATAACTTATCTATAGTCTGCTCTGCTATTATGAAGTGACACAACCGCATGACATCATGAGTCTGCACACGTGCTCAGCGGGGCAGACGCGGGCTGGCGGCGGCGAGTCTTGTTCTGCTATCTACACGTGTGAGCTGTAATCACGACTGTCTAAGTGTTTACCTACAGGGAGTACTGCGCAGCGAGGTGGCGACAGGCCCGTTACCTACAGGGAGTACTGCGCAGCGAGGTGGCGACAGGCCCGTTACCTACAGGGAGTACTGCGCAGCGAGGTGGCGACAGGCCCGCCGTTGTCTGCGGTGAAATGAGAATCCCCATCAAAAACAAGTCAAGTTCGACGTCAAAGATAAGAGAATAGGAAATAGGTTAATTGATTAATAATGAATGAGTACCAATTATTTATGAAGGACAGAAATAATTACCATACCGGCATAATGGCATAACAGGAAAGGTAGTGTCATGCTGCATAGGAGGAGGTAGTGCCATGCATGGTGCATCGTCTTATGCAACGGAATTCGCGCGTGTGTGTGTAAATGTAGTTCAATAACTAAAACTTTGAGATATTCTTCATAGAGGGCATATAAACCAAATTAATTATTCCTGTATTTTCACTGTTGTTTTTTAATAGGATAGGGAGGCAAACGAGATATCGGAGCCATTTTACGACTACCGACGGCCATGAACAACCACAAAATTACTATGCCGATGCCTTCCCACTCCCCAATGGGCCGCTGGCTACTCACAAACCGTACGAACCGCGACACTGGAGATGTCACTTTACGGCGGTATTATGTGAGCGAGAGGCACCTCCCCGGTCGTGCCGGCCCAATCCGTTGCATAGGAGCATGTAGTGTCGTGCACTATGCATGGCTACCTCCTCCTATGCAGCGTGACACTTCCTCTTCCTAAGATTTTCACAATTATGTTTTGATAGGATGTACTTTTTTACGTAATTTAATAATCTATTCACATGTTTCTGTTGTACCTTTTAATTTTTTCGTAACAAAACGGACTTTCTCATCCTTAATCCTACAATAGGTAAATGTTATACTGGTTTACCATACACATGAGTCATACACGCAATACGTTGACACAAATAAATGGCACAAGGAGGTACATTGGCCATGAAGGGAGGGAAGAGGGGAGGGGATGTCGTAGAAGTGGGCCATCGACTGTGCACCGACTAGTCCAGGGTTTCAAACAAAGGCATGACTCACAATATATAGCTAGTGCCAATGTATACGAGTATATATAATATTATAGCACAAAGTCCCCAAAACGTGTCCGTCTGTATGTGATCGATTATCTCAAAATCCACTGAAGGAGTTTTGCGCTGTTTTCGCCTCTAGATAGAGCGACTGCCGAGGAAGGTGTCAGCGATGCCGTGGCGGATCACTAGCTTGGCATAAACAACATAATTATCCAAAACGAGAACGAGCAGTCGGCTTCTGATGACTACCGAAGCTATAGACATTAGCACAATTGTTAACCTGGACACGGGGCACCGGAGACTAACAAAGCGCACTTAACATGACTACACAGCTGCCACTTGAACGCAACCTTTTTGTTCAACGGTTCATGCTTATCGAGCGGTTTGTAAGAGTCCGGTGGCCCATTAAAGGCAAAAGGAGGAGGAAGGTCACCACGTTGTGCGATTGTTTATGGTCGTCGGTTTGCCTTCCAATGCTATAAAAACACATTGAATTCGAATGCGAGGGCAAAGGAAATATAAATATAAACGGTCAAAACAAGAAATTGGTTACCTTATGTAAGTTTCCACTGGACACAGCGCCTTGGGCAAAGGTTAAAGATGAAGTTATAACTTATGATTAAGTCTCGCAATAATTGCGAAAATATTAAAAAGAGAAAACAGATTCAGTGATATTGTTTTTTTTTCGTACCCTAATCATATTTCACAATCATTGTTATCAAGCCCTTGTCGCTCCACTGCTGGACATAGGCCTCATTCAATGAAATTTTCAATGAAAAAAATGAATTCGTAAAGACGACCGATCTCCTGCTGCTCGCATCCATCCCGGCCCGGCTACTGCACGGAGGTCGTCCTCCCACCTGGTGGACGGTGGACCAACACTTCGTTTTCCTAAACGCAGCCGCCGCTCCGCCGCTCCAGTACCTTTGATCTTCTGAGTGAGTGTGTGAAGATGATGACTTTTAGCAATATATTCATTAAATTAATACGAGTACATATATATATATTCATATTCGTTTATTGTTAAAGGATAGTTTACGAAGAGAAAAGTTTTGCCAAATGTGACAAAGTATTTATATACTTATAAATTGTAACAGTGTAATTATAGACTTGAGTGTCGCCTATCTGAAAGGTATGGGAATGAATAGCCATGTATGTCGTATAGTCTATAATTATGCTGTCTCTACTCGGAATAAGCAATTGTCGGGTGTGCGTAAAATGTCAAACATGAACAATAGTAAAAACTTTGCAAAAAACGAAAACAAATTTGAAACGTATGATTTTGCTAGAGCAATGTTGCGTGAAGTCAAATGTAGGACTAGGCAACTGAGACAGCAACGCTACCGGCAAGAACGGAACCCTGTCCTTGCTCTTGTAGCGTTATATATGTTCTGTAACGTGAATCAAGACTGAATTTGAAAATCAAATCAAAATTGATTCACACACAAAGCTGCTTTCCTACACCACGCTCAAAGTACCAGTAACAATAATGATTGTAATCCTATTTTAATTGAGTTTGGGAATGGAGGCGCATAACACCCTCAGCACAGATATCAACACAACTCAACAGGGATAACAGAGGCCAGGCTTATGCCTACGAAATAATTGGCGTAGTTACGAAACGTTTCCAAGGAGTACACGTTGATAACGAGCTAAAGACCGTTCGAGCACTTTGTTAAACATTGAAGAACACTCTTGAAGTGCTTACCGATTTTACATGAATGTTGGATGAAAAATAGGAAGCAAACAAAAGGCGCTGGGCGCACGGCTGGCGTAGTGGTAACATAACCCGGATATGCTGAATTTGTTGACAGAGGTCGGGGGTTCGTATCACGCCCAAGTCAATGATCTGGCTAATCAACCAATTTTGGGACAGTGCAATAGTGTGAGGATCCCATCCTCATTTCGCCCCGTATGCATAAGCGCCTTGTCCTCCTGCACTTTATTCCTTTCATCTCGTAGTATGGGTATGATGATACTAGGATCAATGGGTTACTCCCAAAGCGTCTAAGTTCACCCCCGGCTACTGAGCCCCACCACCATGACAAAGCTTGTACCATGGTGGAGAGGAATGACCATCTGATACACAATGGCATCACTATAATGTTAGATCTTCGCAAACATAAAAAAAAACTGGTGAAGTGTGAGTCCAACTCTTGCTCGAAAGGGATTTCCAGTCCGAATGATCTACGAGAAACAAAATAATAACGTTTGATGCACGTGACCGTGAACAAATACTATTTCTATTATTGCTCTTTTATTATTTTTCCCTTTTAGCAGCTGGGCCCTAGTAACACTACTTAGTGCACAGAGGCCTACGGCTGATGACGACAATGGTATTCGAGTCCCTGATACAGTTGGATCCAAGCAGCCGGCCGATCCGGAAATTACAAGCAACAATTACTTGGCATTGTTAAGTGCGTTACGGAAATTGTGCCATAAAAATCAACATAAATTTCTTTTTTATGCCCGAGCGTGACGCGCTCGCGTGAGGGCGAGGGAGCCTATGGGAGGAGGTATTGCCTCACTTTTAATCCGTTTTTGTTTAACTGTTTGTTTGACAAAACCGTATAAACTACCACCTAATTTCGTTTATTTGGAACTATAACGTGCCCCGCGCTTTCAAACGAGTAAAACATGTCCGGAAGGATTGAATTACGCGATCATGTCACTATAAATTGCAATTTATATCTGTGCGAAATTGCAAACGAATCAGTTCAGTTTTTGCGCGAAAGAATTATCATCATGATGGAATTACCTGAGACTTTACAGACGGGCCCTTAAAGCATCTAGTTGCACAGCGCTGCTTGAAGATCGATGATTTTTTTAATGCAGTATAAGAGTTCAGTCAGTCGTCCTGTTCAATGGGCCACCGAATGATAAACTTGAAACTAAATTACAAAGTATCGATTATAGTGGCAAGTGGGCATCGATGCGCCGATTTCAAGTGGAGACGACAGATACTGGCAGAGAGCGTGCTCCTTGCAAGAAAAGTCTGCGTGACGTCACGTCACGTGGAGGAGTGTTCCCTTTAAATCACGTGTCACACACACGCACTTCTCTCCGACAATATGCCCCGACATATTTCCGTTAGTGAAATATCAAATAACTCATAAAAACAAATCGTTTAGATTAAATCTCGCGTAACGGCTATATAATCCGAGCTCGTATTAATTACATGCCAAAAACAAGCGTGAGTTATGATTACAATTATACATTCAACTGTTCATTCGGTAGCAAGCGGCGACATTCAAATAAATAGAGTCCAGTGTAACGATAAGTTGATATATGATATGCGTGCTAAAGTCATAGACTCATTAGTCATAATGTTGTGCTCGCAAAAAAAAACTCCCGATTTAAATCGTGGGGAATTTTTAATTTTAACTTATACTGATACACACAAGCGTAGTAACAAATGACGTTTGTGTGTGTGACTACTGACGCCCATGAATATCCGCATCCATGCGTTCCCTTCCCTTTTCATCTCCAATGGGACACCGGCTACTCACAAACCGCACGAAACTCGACACAAAAGATTTACGTAGGTATCTTGTGAACGAGAGATACCTCGTAGGTATGAAGGAATGAAAGAACACTTGTGATTGCGAACACTTGTTATTTTAATTCATAGGGGGCAAACTGAAATAAAGTTATATCCACTTTAAGGAGGTATCATGTGAGTGAGAAGTACCTGCCCAGGAGTGCCAGTCTAATACCTATGCTATGCAGCATGGCAACGCCTCTTACTAAACATAGGTTCTAAGAGGTATTACCGTTAATACAGACACACAATTTCACGACACAAAACTAGGGTTCTTTTACACAAATTACCCAGCCCTGTCACTGAGACTTTTGTTAGATTCCGGGACAGACCGCCTGAAGACGCGATGATGGTGATGGCCAGGTGTCGCACTGTGTACGCAGGATATTGTCGACTGTTCTCGCTTCACTGTTTACTGTTCTTGCTTGACTGGTTACTGTTCTCGCTTCACTGTTTACTGTTCTCGCTTCACTGTTTACTGTTCTCGCTTCACTGTTTACTGTTCTTGCTTCACTGTTTACTGTTCTCGCCTCACTGTTTACTGTTCTCGCTCCACTGTTTACTGTTCTTGCTTCACTGTTTACTGTTCTCGCTTCAATGTTTACTGTTTTTGCTCCACTGTTTACTGTTCTTGCTTCACTGTTTACTTGTCAGTGTGTTTGTAGGGCGCCGTGACACTCTCGCGGGAGATTGGCGTTATGGGAAATAAAAGGGGTGCACGCGAGCATACGGAAGCATTTTGTTAATACTAATGCTCATAGACGTGCTCATAATTATTATGGAAATGTGAACTACACACCGTCGTCGACCACCTGGTGTACGATCGGACACACAGTTGACCGTTCACGAGGTCGGTCGTCTCGGCGTTCACCGGAAGAGCCCTAGAATTATACTATAGTGAAAATTCAATGAGAAATACCATCATCATTAAAGAAAAGTCAAAACGGGCCCTTTCTATTATTCAATCAGAAATACTATATGCTCAAGTAGGTCAAAATTAAAAATACTTAGCGTGAGATCTAAAAATACCGCGTGACGTTAACTCTAAACAAATGTTAAACAGAAAGTTTATCGGGCGGTTGGAGTGTCTCAGGCGACGGGACCCATTTACAAAGTTCAGCCAGGTCTTACGATAGGACAACAGATATTCGAGACATACGCAATGAACACACATGCACAAGAGACCTTCGCAGATATATTACACACACATGTTAAGATAAATAATATATACATGTGTAAAAACTGTATGGCCGTCTGGGCGTTCGTTGAGAGAGGCCTATGTCCAGCAGTGGTGATGTTACATATAAAGAATTCGAAAGCCACAATTACTAGTTGAGTTACTAGTAATCAGGAAATTCCCAAAACTACTAAACTTAAACAAAGCGAATTGAAAAAGTGAAGATTTTTATGAAATGAAAAATATATAACGGTCCTGACCAACGCCACCGCTACTCCCTATAGTTAGAGTTTTTAGTATAACGGCACAAACGAGCAGTCGTAGCCATGTGATACCCATAAACATCCGCATGGTTATTATAACGATGCGTTAGCCTCCTTTTCTCCTGCCCTCCAATCAGCCAAGATTACTGTCTCAGTAGTAAGTTCAGAGTGGCAGATACATGTACTAGCTATCCACCGAAGAAGAGTATCTGGGAAGGAAAAGAGGCGAATATTGCATACCGTGGATAGCAAAGCGTACAAACATGTCCATTCTCAACCAGCTAAAGATCAGGACTTGGCTGGCCACGAACCTTACAGATGAGCCCTCAGCTACTTTTAGCCTTATTGTCAGTAGACAGCCGGATAACGTTGAGAAACCGGTTGTATTAGGTAACATAAAGGGCCAGAAATCACGTGGGCGAACACCGACTCCCTGGTCTGACTTAATTAACGCCACAGCGGGACTCACAGTGTCTGCAGCTTGAGACGAGCTGAAGACAGAGCTAAATGGAAGCGACTCGGCAATGTCTCCGTGAAGTGTTTCCAGAATGGGTACGACCTTCAGTAATGAAGATTACGACTGAGAAGAAGCCTTCCACCCGGTCTTCGCCCGAGAATAATAACGTGAAATATACATTTAACCTTCACCGGGAATCGTTCTATCCACTGGTAACATCAATTTTTGCATTGTTTTTGCAATTGCATGAAAATTCGTTGTGTGGTTTTTGAGAAGATCGACCGCATACATACAGCTTTGTGGACTTTGTTTTGTTACAAGTACAGATGGGGTACACGAGTATACTCATACAGCTGGAGTTATCTTATAAAACCAATGTCAAACAGTATTATGTGCATACATTTGTTCACCACTACATTGGCGGCCACAAGACTCGGTAGACCAAGAAATATTTTCTTGGTTATTCGTAAACTTTTTCCTAGGACCACGTCTCTGCTTTATTTAGTAGGGAAATTGGAATTATTTTTTGCTCTTTTCTTCAGTTAAATTCGTTGCGGGTCCGAAGACAGTTTTAGCTTTTCCCTCGGGCGATCTGTCGAAGGGCCGAAGGTTGCCGCTGTCGGTCCTGGCGAGACCGGGTAGCAACGGTGATAGCCAGTGGTGGGTCAACGGCGTCAAATAAATCTCATCCTTCGCCAGTTTATACCCAACTGCGTCAAAAGTAGAGTAATGGCTTACAAATGACTCGTGGCCTAGTGGTAAGCGTGTTCAGGTGCTACACCCCCGTGCCCTGCGCCTGACTTCTCTCCGGTCGTGTCGGAGTGCCATCCCATCTGAATAGGAGGATGAAGGTATAGAGAGTGCACGTGTGCCTGCAAAAATACCTGTTGCTGTAAACCTTCACTTCGTGCTGTGTAGCTGTAAAGCCTCTTAAACGTCGAGCTAATTAAATAATTACATAAACCGCGATAGCATCCGTAGAAGAAGTTTAATTGTCATGAGTAACATTTGCGTGTATATGCACGAAGTGAATATTTATAGCAACTCAGGACAAAGTAAAGCCTCTGAAAATCGGGCTAGTGAAATAACTAAATAAACCGCGATAAAGTCCGTAAAAGTAGATTTATTGTAATCAGAAAAGAATCGTTTGGAATAAAGAACATCGAGTCCGGCGCAGGGCTGGTCGGATATAGCCGCACAAGTAATTGAGCGGGAGACCACATGAGGACCGATGGAACTGAGATACACGACCGGTCCGCTACTCGCTACCGGGCGAGCGGATCGCTGACTTAAGGGGAAGCCACAAGAAAATAAATGTAAATATTATTCTTTGTAAAACTCTTTTGTGTAGACATATTTTATTTGGGGGCCAATCTAGTGAATATGTTTTAGAGCGCTACGAAATAGTACAAACTAGCAGACGGCGCCGTATGAGTGATGATGCCCATTGACATCCACACAAACATAGGTCGTATAGATGACCTTTTCCATATTCATCTTAATGGGTCACTGGTAACTCATCGACCGGAGACGACAGTTAAGCAGCCGCTTTAAACTGTTGTTAAATGAGCGGGACCAGCCACACCTTCATGCTGATTGAAGCTAATTGCATTTGCATTGACTGACCGGGAAGGACCTTCTCGCTCACATGCCAACGCCGTAAGTTGATGTTCGCGCTTCGTGCTGTGATGATGCAAGATGGCGAGCATGATGACAATAATACGAAAGCGTAAAGGCGTCGGTAGTCATCAAAAAGAATCGATTGCTCGTTTGCACTCATACACAACGAAAAGGATATTAAAACGAAGATAAGAGATATAACTTACCCTTGAGTTACAGTGTAGTGGATGTTAACTTGTAATGGGTTTCCTGTCCACCTAGCCCATGAACAAAGATGGGACAGGCGCGGCTCGGGCTCGCCACAATACAACAGGTTTCCATATCTATTGAGCTGGTAACTGATACCTGAGCTCCTACACTGTATGTGCGTGTACACGTCCAGCTTACGGGGCTTCGAATCCCGGCTTGGACAAAAATGTTATTACTACCTTTTTAGTAACAGTAGTCCGAAGTTTTTTAGTTAGTAATAGTAAGAGGTAGTGCGGAATTGCAGCGGAATTGAACCGGCGCGACCGGGGAGGCACCTCTCACACATTTTACATGATAACGCCGTGTAGTGACAGCGGCGCTGTCGCGTTCCGTGCGTTTATAGCTATAATATTAAAAAAGAAAACAGTTTTTCGGAATTTTTTTTAGGAGGAGGTATTGCCATGCTGCATAGGAGGTAGTGCCATGCATGATGCACGACACTACCTGCTCCTATGCAAGGGAATTGGGCCGGCACGACCGGGGCAGTACCTCTCGCCCACTTGATACGGACGAATTTTTTTTCGTACGGTTTGTGAGTAGACGGTGGCCCATTGGCGGTGGGGATGATAGGAGGGCAACGCATCTGCGTAACGATCATGTAAATGTCCATGGACATCGGTAGTATCCGCGGGGTCCGATTGATCGTTTGCCCCCTTATGCTAGCAAGAAAAAAAAGAAAAAAACTTGGTTTGTACTTGTAGAACCGACACAAGAGGAATATCTTCCTTTTAGGAATTTCTTAGACAATTGTGAACGAACACTTGAAATGGAAGTGAAGACGGGTTGAAACCGTGCATCACGGTGAGTAGGCGAGTTCCACGGCTCAGCCCCTAATGAACGCCAGACCGTTTCGTCTTTCTTAAAGTTTATTTACTTACTGTGCTGAGCCCCGTGGTTATACTCGCATAACTCCGACTATATTGTTCGTAGCGTCATAGTAAATAGCCTATAAACATCCCTATGAATGAAGCTGTCATGTGTTGACGTGTAACTCCACTCCAGAGATTAGCGCGTACAAACATACAAAGGCACTCTTCAACCTTATTGTATTAATAATGTTGTCCTAGCCGAATTTCGGCTACAGCGGTCATCGCGATTGAGAGAGCCATCTGCGCAGGACCTATTATAGTGCACAAGTGTGTGCGCAGACACAAGTACACTCGCTATTCCTTTATTCTCCTTGGTTGGGACGGCAATGCGATACGACCGGAGAGCAGTTAGGCGCAGGACCGACGGCCTAACGTGCTCTCCGAGACACGCCGCCAACTTCCTAACTCGGGACAGATATTAGAATTTGAAAAATTCTAATAACACTCGTTGTATGGTCCGACCCGGGATTCGAACCCGGGACCTCACGTCTGTGGCGGAACATGCTCACCACTAGACCATGAGGCAGCTAAATTATATTTATTGCATTGGTATACATTTGCTCCTTAACAAACACTCACACGAGGCGTAGTGATTCAATGACTTTCTACTTTAAACCGATTGCATGAGACTGAGTATGGATGTGTGTATGTATATTCATTTCTTTGGCACTTCCTACAGCCGAAACGGCTGGACAGTTGTAAACGTTTGAGGTATAGATTCGTATTGATGACGCAAGTGACGCATATTTTAAAAGTTCCTAAAAGCAAAATTTAATTCAGTTCAAATCGATTTTCTCAAAAATGTGTCCCCGGTTGACGCCAAGAAGATAGGAGCCACGAGCTATATGTAGTAAGGATTAATCTCTGACACCCTTACTACAAAATTAAGGATTTATTACTTAGGGGTTGTCTTTATAAGGTCACTCGCAGTCAGCTAAGGCGAAGTATGCAGTAAACACTTTTGTTTTACTCGGATTAGTATCCGAACATTCGGTTTCGGTCGAGTTTCGGCAAAATAAACGGGGTACAGATTACTAACGGTTGCCTTGTGGAGTAAGCGTGATGAGAGCGTTACGAACCTTGCGTTTACATTTCCCTCAAAACTTGATTCTTGTCAGGAAGTGCGGTCGAAGCTGAGTTTATTACCGAAATTCGGTAATAATCTCTGGCATTTTCATGCCGGCGGAAAGTGACAGCGCTTTCCGTGCGGTTTGTGAGTAGCCGGTGGCCTATTTGGGGAGGGGGATGACAGTAGGACAACGAATCAGCGTAACAGTCGTGCGAGAGTCTATGGGCGTCGATGGTTATCAAAAGGCCCCGATTACTCGTTTGCCCCTTAGGCTATAAAAAAAATCGGTTTCGGTCACAAAATAGTTTCGGTCGGACACTAACTCGGATTGACAGATTGAAGAGTAGACACGGTGTACCAACAGCGAATTGTAAAAGATTGTAATTTTTAGTACACGGTAGATAATGTGCCTACGTAACCAATAAGACTACAATAAAAGGTAAATATTACTGTCATTATTTTCTGAAAATATACAGTATGCACTGTATGCAACTGTTAGAAACTCGCGCGCTCAGAGGTCAAATACCCCAAATGCGCCGGCTGTACGAACGAATAGCGGCCACCCGGTCAAGATAAGCACATGGTACGAATATCAAAGCTATATTAGGTCAGACTTATTATTTTATATTCGTAACAGTGTCGAGTACTTACTGAAGACGCACACTAATTTTACGGTGTCTTATATATGTCAGAACGTCCTGATAATTCAATAAACGACAATTATTGGTATTGTTTGTCAAAATAACAGATTTCTTCACCGGAGATTTCAAAGCAGACTTCGCAGGCTTATGGGAACTTATTTGACCGATTTAGTGCTCTTGAAACGAATCTAATTAGTTGAATAACATTCTAAATAGAATGGCGTGATAGATACCTTCAAAAAGTTGACCATATTAACAACAAATTGCTATAAATACGTGACTGCGTGTGTAAGTAACCTTGCCTGGCGGAGAGAGAGAGCTCAGGGTGAAGCGGGGTACGGACCCCCCCGTTATGATCCTCTCCATGAGCCGTTCATAGACGCCAGCGCCATTTAGCTACCATGCGCAATCTGCCCTCGACGTCCGACCCACGGGAGACCGCGGGGTGACCATGTTGAGAATGATTAAATTAGCTACTATAAACATTCTCATATCGGCATGCGTCTCGCTCACCTGCGGGAGAGTAGGTCATGGGAGCGCGTGACGCGTGCGTGAAGTTCGTCCATCATGTGATGGACGAACTTCCGTACAAATATACTTGCAAGCTTATACATAAACTATCCCATGTATACTGCTAACGTACATTTAGTTTGGACTTAGTTTCCCTTCCGGGTTACAGAAGTCAGATCGTAGTCGCTTTGTATAAGGACTGGCGCCCTCGTCAAATCCCCTCGATTAGGTAGCCGAGCTCGATATCGTCGGATATATAAACGGGATAAGGCTTGGGTGAAGAAGAGGCAATATTAATACACGCAATAAATATTTGAACTGCTATGTAATGAAGCAAAAACAGTGAAATGTTGATGTTTTGAGTTAGTTATATCGAAATAAGAGAGTCGGCCGCTCTAACTGCGAGGGTCGTATCAAGTGCCAATTTAACTACTTTAAGTTGGGTAACTCGATTCTCCGAGCGGGCTGTACCGGGCCCGACAAGCCCTGTCCAGCTGTACTTTAACTCTTCGCTACTATTAATAAGACTATCGCAGTCGGGAAGAAATGACTCTGTACACGGCTTTAATCCTCCAACCACACGGTACTTACCGATTTCTTTTTCAATGCGCCTACAGCTTCCGCCGGATTGTGAAGGCGTATATCTATCGTCTCACACATTGTCAATGTTACATGTTACTTTTATTTATATATTTAAATTTCACAAGTTTCTGTGCTTACAGCTAAGCCAAGACCATAGGTCCTGGCTTCTATATAGAGAATACATTTTATATTTCAAAATAAATTAATATTACACTTAAAAATAAAAATCCTATTATTGGTTATATTAATAAAAATCCCATTAGTAGAAGCTCATTAGTAGGACTTCCTCGTCGTTACCCCATAGGAGAGGTTTCAGCAATTGTACAACCCAATTTCTTTTAAGCATACGGGGAGAAACGAGCGGTCAGTCCTTTGGAGACAGTTGATATTAATAAGTATTGCATATC
The DNA here is from genome assembly GCA_017140195.1 of Eumaeus atala. Taxonomy (NCBI): domain Eukaryota; kingdom Metazoa; phylum Arthropoda; class Insecta; order Lepidoptera; family Lycaenidae; genus Eumaeus; species Eumaeus atala. The sequence continues at coordinate 1,612,317 of JAFELO010000125.1, forward strand.
AATTATATATACGCACTCCCCTCCGGCCGCCTCTCCCTCAATAGCCATTGGAAACTCACACCGCACGAAACGGGAAAGCCGGCGGACACTCGTAGTCATATAAGGTCGTGCCGGCTCAATTTGATTGCAAGTAAGCAATGCTCTTAAAAATATCTGCTGTTTACAATCCCACTGATATTGTATGTGTGAGCCTAGGCTGTTACATAAGTAAACTTTAGTGCTGATTAAGTGTTTATTAAACTTCACTAACAATTTTATATAGTTGACACTTAAGTATGTAAATTAAAATACTTTTGCGCAGTGCCTCGGTTATTACTAGACTCTGGAAAATCATAACTAAATTGAGAGGCCATGTTTCGGCCCCGAAGTTTTAAGGCAGGGAACTAAAGTTTCCGATATCACGAGAAGAATAAGCCCGTTGAAGTGGCAATGTGCTGGTCACACACTCAGAAGAACCGATGGCAGATGGGCCAGTAAGGTTCTGGAGTGGAGGCCGCGTTTAGGAAAACGAAGTGTTGGTCGACCGTTCACCTGGTGGGAAGACGATCTCCATGCAGTAGCCGGTCCGGGATGGACGCGAGTAGCAGGAGATCGGTCGTTTTGGTGTTCATTGAAAGCGTCCAATGTCCAGCAGTGGACCGGTAGGGGCTGTCGTTGATGATGATGATGATGCAGTTTGTTTGTTTGATACTCTATCACACAAACACTGCTGAACGGATTTTGATGAAATTTAACACATATAGACTAAAATCTTGTATAGTATAAAATCACTCTTTTAATACGAATAAGAGGAAGCACCATGCTGCATTGCAGCGGAATTGGGACGGCACGACCGGGGAGGTACCTCTAGCACACATAATACCACCGTAAAGTGACAGCTATGCTGTCGCTTTTTGTGCCGTTTGTGAGCTGTCACTGAGCGGCGATAGTCATCAAAAGGTTCCGATTTCTCTTTCGCCCCCATAGATTATGAAAAAAACTTTTTATCCCTAAAGAAATATGAACGGTTTCCTTACTTAATCATCATTTAAAGACTTTTTCATCATAAAGATTATAGATTGATATCTATTGATATCTTTATATCTTATGATTAAGATAGTCAGTTTTAAGCTGGTATAACCGCGCAGCACATCTGGTCTGCAATAAAAAACGTTAGATAAGTACATTCTAATTGCTTGAGGATGTAAACCGATACCACCGCTGTGACACCGTAACCGCACGGCGTGTAGAGATCAAAGTCACACCAGATGTGATCCACTTCCATCAGCTGCTCGAAGTTCATTGAGATGTGCCGATAGCAATTGTGCCAGTAATATAATACGGAGACACATGAATGGACACATTGAGAGGTACTTGACTATTAGAAGGTAGTGACATTCTCCATTGCAGCCGAACGGGGCTGGCGCGATTGGGGTAGCATCTCTCGCTCACAAGATACCATCTTTAATGTAACGGCTATGCTATCGCGCTTCGTGCCGCTTGTGAGTTGGCGGCGAACCTTCGGGGAGGCTGGGGAGGCGGAGTTGCCGGTATTACATCCTCATGTCTCCGTGAGCACGGTAGGGAAGTCCTGCGCCCGATTTTAATCCGGTCATGTCGGACTGCCGTCCCATAGTATTCTTTTTATAGCCTAAGGGGGCAAACGAGCCATCGGAGCCTTTTGACGACTACCGACACCCAATCATTCGCATGATTGTTACGCAGATGCGTTGTCCCTCTATGTGCCCTACCCCCCAATGGGCCATCGGTTACACGGTAACCGCACGAAACGCGACAGCGACACTGTCACTTTACGCAGGTATCAAGTGAGCGAGAGGTACCTCCCCGGTCGTGCTCGCACAATTCCGTTGCATAGGACGATGTGGTGTCATATACTATGCATGGTATTACCTCCTCCCATGTAACATGGCACTACCTCTTCCCATGCCGCATGGCACTGCTTCACCCTGAAATAAAAATAAATAATAGGGGGATGATGGGAATGGAGAGTGCATTCGTGTTAATGCACACATTTGTGCGCTATACCCTGGGCAGTTGGCTCTCCAGCAATGGCTGCCGGAGTCGAAACTCAGCTAGGAGTACACTATTATTAATCAGCGGATTAATAATAGTGTACTCCTAGCTGAGTTTTATGAGCGTCCATAGTAATCACGCGAATCCCACTGCTTTTCCCCCCTTAATAATAAAGGTCTTTGTTAGTCACTGGCTAACAAAAGCTTTAGCGAGTAATACCGTAAAAAGTAATGGAGCAGGTCCACTGACCGCATGCCGCGTATGCGGGCGAGGGGCCCGCCACACCACCAGACCGCATCCCGTGTGCGAATCGCCAATTGTGGTCAGCTGATATCCTGTATACCTGGCCTTCCTGGAAGCTTATGCAGCTTGTTGTGGTATTCACATACTGATATACAAGAACAAGGGGATTGAATCAACCTAAATATTATACATCAAATTAGTTAATCATAAAGTAGTAATTGGCAGACGGAACTATAAAAGATTTAAAGTATGAAACATTACACATTGGTAAATTCATTAACTTATATAAGTGGTAACAGATTACATAATTAAAAGGCTATACTTAACATTTATATAATGTTAAAGTCACATGGACCCGTCTGCTTAGAGCCTAGACTGTCACGCCAACTAAATGCTGTTTTTTTTCCGAATCTGAGCTTATGCTGTGGAAGCCAAGATTTTGCCCAGTACTCCTTCTAGCTGCATCAAAATGCTGCTAGTGCTCGTCGGACCGGTACCCCCCTTACCTTCCGACGGGTATAAAACAGATATGAATATGATGTGTTTTTGAGTAATAATATTAATATTATTAAACTATTAACTAAGTATCCGTAATTCTATGGCTCCTTCGATGACGCCTGTCAACGTTAGGATCGTGCTACGGCACGGACGCCCAAACTGTTCCGAATTAGGGGTTTCTTACACCCCACCCTGGATCAAGCCATGTCTTGGAGGTGGAACTAAGCAACCTGGAGCGAACACAGCTGACACATTGGGCGAAGTTAATTAAAACGAGAGGGCTGCTTTTGTGCCTCTCGTAATAGAAGAGAGGACTAAATTGCAGGAGAAGGTTGCTTTTGCACACGGGGCAAGGGGGAACCCAACAGCATTGACACACGAAGCTGGCGGGGTCGTTCTGCCGTGCGGGGTAGCCCATCCATCGGGGAAACGTCGGTCCCTTACAGTAGTCTGACTACCCGTCCAGGTGCCTTGATGTTTTATAGTTATAGAGGCACCTCACCAAAGGCGGCGCTGATGGCACTCGCGGTGGTCTCGTGGGTATTCGGCACTATAATGTGCCGCGAGTCTCACAAACCACTGGACCTCACCCAGGGCTGATGAAGGTGTGTAAATGCGTTCACCCGCGTCAACAAATAGAATAAAGACAGCTCGTACACGCTCAGCGTCTCCAAGATGCACCCTAACACTACTACATGTATTAGCATTTTATATATACGGAACCATATGTTATATAATACGACTCGACACACACGGCACCGCCTACGCACGTGAGACTCGAATATATTACATTTGAAATGATAATTTAGACCGCCATTGCATAACATCGGCGATATTCAGGGCCAGGTGCGCTCCACACTTATGTAACCTTACGACGTCAGCCTTGCTTTGTTTTACATATTCCTATATAGCAGGGGTTCCCTAGCTTACGTTGTGGCTTCCAGGGGCGCCGAGAATACCAGGAACTATGGCGAAGTCCGGTGTGTCTCGCGGCCTTTTTTTAAAGTATCAGGCGAGCCATCTAACTACCATCCGCAAATAGCGATGAGTTGCAATACTTCACCCCGTCCCCCCCCTGGTCACCGGATCAGAAACCTCTTGAATGGCAGCATAGCCGTCACTTTTTAGTCGATATTATGTGAGTGAGAGCTACTTCGTACAGCATTGCAATAGTGCCATATACATAGGAGATGGCTCTTACTGCAAGTCATTTTTCCGGACCTGAACTCATACTATGGAAGCGAAAAGAAGATCAATACAGCTTCATCGGATTGCTACGAGTGCTCGCCGGGCGACGAGACCAGGCTTGGGACCGCAGATGAGAGAGATGGATCACGATATGAGAGTGTTTGTAGCACCTAATTAAACTATTATTACCATGGCCACAGGAACCGAGACGTCCCTCCTACCCTGACTCTGACGTTAGGGCCAGCTCGCGCGCGGTAGCTCATATGGCCCCTGCGCTGAGGCGAATGAATGACTCATGGAGAGGGTCATTACTGGGGACCGGTACCTCCCTTCACTGCAAGGTACTGCTTCTGAAGACGGTTGAGAAAGAGAATCCTGGCAATTACGCTGAGAGCAACTGAAATGTGTATGATCTCAAATCTTAGGCGTGGCACTATTCCCTGTTATAGTATTAAAACTAAGCTTAAGCTATATCCTTTATTTTTTTGCGAAATTTGTGATTTCTGTACTTTTACTGGTCAGTGGAGTCACGAGCAAGTGCTAAGTGCGCTGTGAAGTAAAGTAAGTTTGGGAGGCCCCGCTGTATAGACCACTAGCATCACCCCGCAGTTTCACCCGCGTATCTTCCGTCCCATAAGTCGTAGCGTCATAGTATATAGCCTATGGCCTTCCACGATAAATGGACTATTCAACAAAGACATTAATTTCTAAACATGTGTAAGTAGTTCCAGAGTTTAGCGCGTTCAAACAGACTTCAGCTTTATACTATTAGAAACGTGATGTATGTTCATTTATGTATGTAAATGGGCGTCATGTGGCTGGCGCCGCGTGTAACCTACACAGAGGATAGAGTCTGTATGTAATAATCCATATGTGATGGTGTAATACTTTACATAACTCCTCGGACTCGCGAATAGCTCCCGCATCAACTCACAGATCGCGTTATTTATGGTTTGGAGATAAGCGGACAAATACACATATTTCTTCTTTAGCCCACCTTAAGAAGTTACTGTGTGAAGACACGTCATTGCCACGCGTAGCGTCACGTAATGTTACGCGTAGTGTGCCTTTCGTCACCGAACACAGCCACGCGCCGCTTGACGATGTTACTGCGTATTGGGAGAACAAAATGGCGTCATGCTTTTAGTCACCGAATGCTTTCTGTGAGCCATAAGGAGCCTACGTGTAACACGTGTAGAATATTCAGATGTATCGGCACGCCCGTTCACTGTAGTACTGGTACTAAGGACTGTTATTTCGTATGGTCTGATTCGGGTGCAATGCAACAACAATATTATTTCTAAGCGCCCATGAGCACCACCTATCTATAACTTATATTAGCTAGTTATAACTTAATTACTAACATAATAATGTTATATCTCTTCAATCGGCATCTCCACAGGGACAAGCCACATGTATAAAAAAATAGTACTAATATGTCTGCGCGGAAACACCCTCTAACGAGGAAACGGCACTCACAATCCCCACATTCCCCCCCTTAGCCTAGGACGACAGTACTACACAGCTTGAAGAAGAGAGGAATCAGGAGCTGGGCCGATGGCATAAGATGTTCTCGCGGGGCTGAAACACCGCCAACTTCCTAACTTCCGACTGTTATTAGAAAAATCCCAATTACTCTTATTACACTTATTAGTCCAAGCCAAGCCTCGAACTGAACACCTCAGAGACTGTGGCTCATCACGTATGCCGTTAGACTGTCCGGCACTCGTGAGATCACTAGCAGTGCCCCGTAGCTTCACCCACCCAACTCCGCTCCTGTTAGTGGTAGCGTGATACGAGTTCGAGTACATTGACCTTTCTTGACAAAAAATCTAAAAAAATAAATCAAAGTGAATCCTTGTAGCTAAATAAGGATTCACTTTGTTTTTTTTTTTGTAGCTGAAGCAGAAATTATTGACAACTGGCTGTCCCCGCAGATGTTGTTATTGTTATATTGAACTTATTGTCTCGGAAACGTGTAATACTTACGAGGCCAAAAGTGAAATTTATATTTTTTGTATTTCTACAAAACAATTAATTTTCGCCATAGATGACGAATATTCTATTATATACCAGTCCTGACTGACTGATTCATCATCGCCGAGCGTAGACTATTAAACCGTTAGGTCGTTCTATTGAGTACACACCCACTAAGGAAGGATTTTGGAAGTTCTACCCCTAAGGCAGTGCAATGCGCTGGAAGGTTTGTATGGATATCCGTCATATATCCGTATAGCTAGGACCATGAAACTTTGTTTACAGATTTATCAAAAATCTGTAAACGTGAAGCATTCATGAATCTGTAAAAAAAAATCTGGCAATTCCACTTTATGGAATTATGGAAATTCCACTTCAAAATACGTACGGAGAAACATGGTACGGAGAAACATGGGATACCGCAGGGTGCTGCTTGTATCTTTTAAAATATCCGTGGGAAGCGGGACGGACTGCCATATTTTGTAAAATATCCATGCGCAGCCGGGACGGACTGCCATATTTTGTAAAATATCCTTGCGAAGCGGGAAGGACTGCCATATTTTGAGAAATATCCGTGCACAGCCGGGACGGACTGCGATATTATGTAAAATATCCGTGCGGAGCGGTACGGACTGCTAATAGATAGATAATATGTGGTACATGTCCAAATAGGCAGGTCAGAGTTATTGGGAAGTATCGACGCGAGTTGGGCAGAGGTCCATGAACCACTCGTTTGTTGACGAGCGCCTGAGGCACATAGCAACAAGCACAGCCTCTATTCACACGTAACCTTAACAACATGCGAGCTATTCTAGTCTTTATATCCTGTAACTACGACTGAGTGTCCCGTGCAGGTGAAATAGGATAGCGACTGCATGTGTGTGTGTGACCCACACAATGCGAGGTAGCAACTCTCCTAAGGTCATACAACGAAGCGTAAGTCAGTAGCGAATGGCGATAGGGCTGAACGTGAAAAGTTTCTGTCGCTACCCGGGTTCCGTACTGTGGAAGTAGAAAGGACTTTCTTATACCGACATAGGCTCAGTTGGTAACGTGGCTGATCTGCGTGTTACGTCAGAGGTCGCGTTTTCGAATTTCGCCTATGTCATGAATGTTTATATAATATGTGTTTCTGCATTAAAAACCTTTAATATATACAAATTTTTAGACTTATAAAAATATTAAACGTATTTCCGTTGTCTATTTAGCCGCAGCACAAGTCCTTACGGTACTTGGCGCAGGGCCAGACTCAAGTCTACAGACTACTATCATCGGTAACGCTAAATTTATCATTTTGTGAGTTATCAATCTGTTTGTAGAAATGGTAGAAATGTCCTAAATTCTTTTTATCAACTTGGTGATATTCCCATTTCCTATCAATATTAAGTACCTATTTGTCGCAGGTAGTGATATTGCTGAATTTCCGCCGAATTGGGCCAGCAGGAGGTAGCTCTCGCTCTTAGCATACAGACATGTAGTGTTCGCTATTCTGTCGTGTTTCGTACGGTTTGTTTCGGTACATTCTAGGCAAATACATCAGTATAACAATTATGTGGATGTTTGTGGATATCTGTATTCGCCACAAGTCTCCGTCTGTGTATGTGCCCTTATACTGAGGCACGAATATATAAGGAAAAGTCTTTTTCTTCTAGATGCGAAGTGAACATAAAAATAGTCTGGTGATATTTCGCAGCTTGCTTCTAAGCGGTGAGTTGTGCTTGCGCGACGTTCTTCAATATGACTGCTGATGTTTGCTTGCCGTAATGTTATACGGCGATTTGTACAAAACGACTACGAAATGTATATGGGCAGTACAAACGCGCGTATTTCAATTTGTGTGTCATAAGCAACTGTAATATACATTCACATCTGCACGTCAGTTATCTAATAAGCTAGGGAGAGCGAGCGGTAGTTATCGTTCTCTCTTCCTACCCCGTAATATCTGCTAGCAAAGTTTCACAAATGTCACAAACAGAAAAAAAAACTATCACAAATGTAACTTAGTCCTATCGAGGTCATAGAATAACATAATTTTGGAAGATTGTCTATGCCGCTTGTATTTTTAAGAAACCTGGCAGTTGGTCATCCCGCCCCACCACAACCAACACCAAATCCATTTAATAATCCGCAGGAAACATTTGAGTACCCTTTAAAATTCATTACATCCTTTAATGAAACGTGTTTCTTAAAAGGTAAACAAAAAAATACATGGAGAAAGAAACAAGAAATTGATGACCCTGTATTGTACAAGCCTCCCAAACAGACCGGTTTTACGAGTCACTTGACTGTAGCCTGGCCAATAGTCGTAACTACTACGTACATGCAACTAAAATTCAACTTTATCTTACTGGCATAGAGTTCTTACTTTACTATCGTCTCCTATACACCTACATTATTTAGCTCATTCGTTTATTACACGTCCATCTCTCTCCACCTAGCGGGATGTGGGTATTGGTGTCTCGCTCCCACTAGATGTCAAAGCCAGTTTTCACAAACATCAGTACATGAAAATGTAATTTACAGAGGGATCTCATTTTTCAAACGCTGTTATGCTGAGGTTTCGTTTATTTCCAATGCGTACGGTTTGGCCGTAGGATATAACTCACACCCACTTAATACAAACTCCATACATTATGTAAGTATGCGTGTCCTCGTTATCTATTGACACTCATGTTTTGTATGTTTTATCTGTTGGGTAGTGCTAGCTAACATCAGTAAGCGTAGATTGTGATGACAATTTAGGCGGTTTGTGAGTTTCCGGACCCTACAAATTTCTGCATAGTATTTATAATGTTTATGTTGCTCTGCTCGTTTTCCTTGTAGAGACCTAACAGGATAAGAAAGTGTGCAATGAAGTCGACCGATGCGTCCTAATACTATGTTTATCAGTGACCGTCCCTAAACATCCACCCAACCCTACAGATACGTTGACCTCTATCATCCCGACCTAAATACGCTTCCGAACTCACCATTTCATAGTTATTCTATATCCTGTGAGCTCCGTTTAGGTGCCGTTCTGCAATGACTCCGCCCTTTACCGAGAGGAGCGTCCCCGGAGGGACAGAGGACGATAATTCATGACAGGTTATTAAGAAATATGTTTTTCACGTTATTGTACATTCACTATGAGGAATTGTAAGTGATCATGGAGGTTTTTATTTAATTATGTTTGATAAATTATTCCCCGGGCTACACCACGCCGCTGAGCGCTGAGCGCTGCTGGTGCAATTTCTCATATTATATCTAAGTAAAATCTATACATATTATAAATCAAAGCACATACAGACAGAATGTCTGTATGTAATCGATTCTCTCAAAATCTACTGAACAGATTTTCATGCGGTTCTTATCTATGGATTAGCTATTGTCGAAGTTTTTGTGTATGTTCTTTTCATGTGCGCAGCCGGGGCTGTCTATACTAATATTAAAACGAGGAAACATTTGATTGCCTTTTTTATAGAGTAGGAGTGCAAACGAGCAATCGGAGCCTTTTTACGACTACTGACGCCCAGGAACATCCAAATAATTACGATGTTACTTTACGATGGTATTATGTGAGCGAGAGTTACCTCCCCGGTCGTGCCGGTCCAATTCCGTTGCATAGGAGGATGTAGTTTCAAGCACCATGCATCCTCCTTTGTAGCATAGCACTACCTCCTCCTAATGGCTGTTTTATGTTTCTAAATAAATTATCTATTGAATAGGCTCCGAGACTTCTGGACCGGTTTGAAAAATTCTTTTACCACTATAATTCTAAATTATTGAGATAACATTTACTAAATCGTTTTGATCAATATAAAACATTATCAATAGTGTAACTGAAGTTGTGAAGAAATGTCTCAGAAAATCCTTATTTCGCGTTTGATCAAAGAATTTTTGCCATATTTCGTGAAATATCCGTCAATAAACAGCGAAGCCGGGCCGGACAACTATTAGATAGGAGGGCAACGCATCAGCGTAACATGAAAAGGCTCACTCTTATTTTTTCTTTGCCCCTTATGCTATAAAAAATCGAACTTTTCGAATTCTTTCCCATACTGCTTTAACTAAAAAGCATTTGACTTACACCAAGTGTACGGATAGTTTCAAAAGTTGTATTTGGCCCCATAACTACTTTGCGTAACACAATCACAGCGACTCTGTACTCTTTATCGTCCCACTCCATTTTAATATCTAAAATATTGTACAGTGTATTGGCGCCAAAATGAGAAACCACAATGTACAATTGTATAAAAATGACAGATTCCAAATTCAAATGTAATGTTTTTAATTTTTATTTAAACGGCATTTATGGCGAGACTAAAGTATTAGTCGATTGTGTATATCAAGTCCATTGTTGAAATGATGCTAAATATTTTACTGATAATGATAATTATATTAATTGCTGTTACTCACTTACACTACTCCATAAGTTTTTATTATTATTACTGGCCCATGTTTGGATCCTTTGTTATTACTGGTCTGAAATAAAATTGATTGAGTGATTGATTCACCGATTGGATCGGCGGAGGAAACAGGATCATCTGCATGACAAAAATGCGGATGTCTCTGGGCGTCGGCAGTCGTCAAAAGGATCCCATTTCTCGTTTGCCCTCCTATAGTTACTACAAAAAAAGACTTTAACAGATTTTATCGCGGCTTATTCATGTGACTATGATGTTACCAAGCCCGACGTTTCAGATGCTCTACAGCAACCATTGTCACAGGTGGAGCGAATTATTGAAATGTAAGGCTGATTTTAATCTCACGCCGACGGCACGCGCACCGTCAGCGCTGATGGCCGAGATATATGAACTTTTAGGAAGCGTTTTTTGGTGACGCGTTAGCTATCAGCTCGCACGGTGGTCAGCGCTGATAGCTACACGTCCGTACGCGTCGCTCGTCGGCCCCGCGTACCTGTCGGCGCTGACGATCGCACGAGCTCCTCTGCGTTCATTGAGCGTTTTAGTTCGAATAGGCACGATTCGAAAGCTGCAATGGACCAGTTCATCCTGTACCTTTGCCAGAAGTTCGTCAAA
>JAFELO010000125.1:1636708-1673938 GCA_017140195.1 Eumaeus atala
GACAATAAAAGTTTGTCCCTAACACAAAGAGTATCCAGCAACCAAGAGGATAGATATTACGAAGCGATAGTAAGATAGATGTGCATGCTTTCAATGATCTGCAGGATGATTGCCTTGCGTTATAGCGGTAAACAATTTCAATCACAGTCATGAGGACCTGGGTTCGAGTCCCGGGTTGGACCGAAGTTTTATTGAATTTTTTCAATTTCTAATAACAGTGTGAAGTCAAAAATATGACGTTGATTCACCCTCGTGTCTTGGAGTGCACGACAAGCCATCAGTCGTGCTCCAGATGTCTATCCGGTCGTGTCGGATATCCGTCCCATCGGAATAGGACAATGAGGGACCAGGGAGTGCACTTGCGTCTACACAAACAGTTTTGCATTATAATGTGTTCTGCGCAGTTGGCTAGTCTCTATAGAGATGGTACGGATACGCCATGACCGAAATTCGGCTAGGAGTACATACACTATTAAAATGAATCCTGATACTATGATTTTCCGATGACGGATGTTGGAATGGACTTTCCAACATTAACAGAACAATACAACATAAACACAGACACTTCTAGTGACCATGTATTTAGCTGGTCAGACCGCGTAATCAGCTGGTCTACTCATTCTCCTATGCCCACGTAATTATCTACTCCAATGGTGCTCAGAGGACTAACTACTTTGACATTTGAGCTTAGTTGTCACTGTAGTAAGCTGGTATATTGGAGCTCATTAGAGCATCATTCCGTGCATCAGCCCGTGTTAACTACATGGATATATGAGCTTAGATAGAACATCTAACTACAGCCTTACCTATTCTGACGCCTAGCGGCCGAAGACTGAGCTGGTCTACTCACTCAGAACTCATGGTCTAAATTCCGTATACTTAGCTGGTCTACTAGGGCTCATATAGTACCGGCGGGCGTGCTATTGCTGAAGCACATTAGAACGTCAAGGTCGTTTTATGTATGTGCTGATACATAACGTTGTGTCTCACCTGCGAACAGCAACTGGCAGCTTTTTCAGGTCTTTTTTAATTACACAGGAGAAAAGGCTTTAAGTTTTTTTTATAATATATAGGGACAAACGAACAACCGCTGCCTTTCAACGATTACCGACGCCCATGAACAACAGCATAACGATGCCTTGCCCTCCTTTTCACCTCCTCCCCCAACGGGCCACCGTCTAGTCACAAACCGCATGAAATGCGATACCGTAGGTATCTCTCTACGGCGGCATCAAGTGAGCGAGTGGTACCTCCCTGGTCGTTCCAGCCCAATTATGCTGGTCTTCATGGGCGTAGATAGTCGTTGAAGGGCTCTGATTTCTCGTTTGACCCCAACCAGCGGGTAAATATTTCTGGATCATTCTGACTCGTGACTGTAGCGATTATTACAAAATTAAATAACATGTGAAGTTCGCTATTGAAACATGAATGCGTGACCCGCAAATATAAGATTGTCAAATTTGATAAATATAAATTACACATTAGACGAAAGAATTCGACCGTCATTCCGAAGCCGGAATTCCGAGCCTATAGCAGTGGTCCACCTGGATTAATCATTTTCCCAGAGTTGTATATACCAGCATACTATATATCCGCTGTCGATCACGCGGACGTGGTAGCAGTCGCCATCGGAATGAAAAAAACAAAATGTCATCTACCCAACTACACATCTGGAATCTCAGAGCTAGAAAAAAATCTCATTCTGTCATTCCTACACAAATTGAGTTTATAACTTGAAACATCTCATTTGTTTCTCCCGCCAGTGGGGTGCCGTTTTAAAAACTTACAAGTTTTTAAAGCAGTCACTTCCAAAAATATATCTCTATGGATATCACCCGTAAATTTAAAACGTGCCGACCATTTTCGAAAGTATATTCGAGAATGTTCCAATGCGTGAACAATACATTTCTTCAATGTATGTTTGAGGCAGTAATCAACCTTTCCAAAGATATCACCTAATGATGTCATTGATAAGGCATTGCTTTAGATTGATAGTGATTATCAAGTGCTGTGACAGCGCAAAACAGACTGATGATCGATGCTGTCCACGTCACGACTCACGTCAGAGGAAACTTGTGATGACTGCTAGAGTCATCAAGTTATTGGGCTCACAGTACGCAAACGAGCAGTCTCTTCATGACTATACCCACGGCCATTTTGTATCAAATCGGCATACTACGCTTCACCGTGCTAAATTTACGTTGTTCCGTCGAATCAAATAAAAGAAACACCAAAACAGTTTACAACTCATTTCATTCTAATTTGACGTCTAAAAGCCGTCCAAGTGCGTGTCCAACTAGCGCACGGAGGGTTCCGGACCATCAGGAGGAGAGGAGAGAAGATAACTTGTAAAACTTGACATATTTCGCTCTTGGAAATAAAATAAAGATATAAATTTATAATTTCTTTTCTGGAAGGTTTTAATTAAGGACAAAATTCCCAGCTGTGGACCCCCTGCTGTTGATAATAATGACGACTTATTGTCATTACTCACATTAATACACAAATTTCCAGATTAGTGTTAATTTGATTTAAGCTTCCAGAGATACAGTATTGACAGACGGACAGACGGGTAGTGGAAGCCTATCATTACGGTACTATTTGGCACTCTTTTGGTACGAAACCCTCTACAATACCTTGCATTAGGCTCCTATGTAATTACAAAGCAATTCACAGCTGTGTTTAAATCATTACCATAATCATTGGTAATTACTAATTTCCCCGCGATCTCCGAGCGAGGCGACATTATCCAACGGCCTCAACTCACGACTTCCATAATTAAGGTATAAAAATGCAAATTGCACCCCCACACCGCCCCCTTGCGAAACGCCCAGTCATTTTAAAAAAGCGTAAAAAAAAAACAAATTTACATCACCTCTATTAAACGATTCAAAATTGCTCTTTTTATGGGAATTAATAATTTAATGAACATTCATAATACGTACAAAGCAAAGATGAAACGACTAGATATTTCCACAAGCTCTCCATCTCCATGATAACGTCGGAAACGACCTGCGGTCGTTAGGCGGTCGAGCTTTGGTCTAGGATAATAGTAATTATACTTAACTAATGTTATATTACTATTGGTAATTGAAGAAAAGCGTAAAACTAAAACCACTATCGGTATGTGTTTTCTCCCTTCTGCGGTTAAAGAGGAAGGTCTATCCCCTTACGATCATATACCACATCTAGACTGGCGTACTAGAAGTTCCAGTGAAGTATTCTTCGAGTTCAAATGACCAACAACCTGGTTGGTTGGTTTTTTACGAACAACATAATTTTACGCGATAACGATTCTCTACTTGATCTGTGCCTAGCATCGCATGATAGAGTGAAAGAGACGACACTTATTACGACTTATTATTCTCTCTCGTAAACAGGCTCCGCCCATTAGGAACATTACTATGGAAGGAAAGTTATTATAACGTCATAATTTTTCGTTAACGATTTACAATTGTTAGTTATGAAGTGAAAAAAGAGTCGTTAATGAGGCATTTTCTTATAGTGATAAATAAAATCAGGTGACCAAACGCTATTGAATAGTAGATTAATTAAGAAATTCTAACTAAATCGTAATTCTTGAACGTTATTAACTTTAAAAAGTAGTACCATGCCGTATTGCAGCCGAATTGGAACGGTACGCGTTGGTAACTCTCGCGCACATGATACTGCCGTAAAGTGGCAACTCTTCGACCATGCGGTCGAAGAGTTTCGTGCGATATGTGAGTAGCCCACCCCTTTGGCGGGAAAGGGGACAGGTAATGGATCTACATTACAATAAAGCGGATATCAATAGGCGTCGGTAGTCGCCAAAAGGCCATTTCTTGAGTACTTTTAACCGATATTATAACTGACTTATCCGAACACTGCTGCTTCTGTTGTCCGTCCCGTTATCCAGAATAACTCTGTTTCATTTATGTACCGTAAAAAACTCTAAAAGTACCAGCGCCCATTACACAACACGAGACGTGCGTGCGCTTTATTACATTAAATTATTTGCTCTAGGACTTTTATTGTACAAAAATATAACTACTAAATATGATTTTATTGCTGCACTTAATTACGATCATAAAAAAATGTGTCATGGGAACCCTTACACGTGTGTCACAAGAGTTGCAAGCCCGTCGTTTAATACTAGCCTTTTTTATATGTAAATAAAGCACAAAATCATTTATTTCAATTTTGGGTGTTTGCGAGCGATTAACACTTTTTATGACACGTCGAACATCGCGCATCGTAAACGCAGATCCCCACACATTGTCGTATAGAACACGACGACACGACACGACAGTCAGACACAAACGGTAATGTCTGTTTTATGATCGTGTCGTATTGTATCTGGCTGTGGCCAGGTGACTCCGTGAGAGCCGGTGTTTACTCAGCGCTCCAGGATTAACAGGGTTTAGTAGGGGACGATCGACAGCCGTACATCTTGACGGCTGATAGGTGGATGAGCATAAAAATAAGATATTACCTTTTTAACATTAACACATCTCCGTTTAATTTATGTCACAGCAATAAATTAATGTAATACCCAAGTTTACTAATCATAACTTACAAAAAAATAACTAACATTTCAATTTTGGAGCTAGTAGTTTTACTAGTTTTTAGACTTCTTTTTTTCTGAAGGGATAAACACTCTTTTGACATAAAAAGGCAGTATATGTCTTGAAGTTCTTAATCCATATCAGTTGGAAATTTCATCTGAATCCATTGGAAATTGTTGGAAAGAAAATCAATCCGTTCAGACGACTACCGACATCCATAAACATCCGCTGCATTGTCACGCAGGCGCGTTACACTGAAAACATTCGTTGAAACTTTCGGATTTCTATTATACCCACTCTTATCTATACTTATCTCACAAGGCAGGTGTGTAAGGGTCGTCGTGTATGACAGTCCGTTCCCTCGGCCTACCCCGTTAGGGAGGCGTGTAGGTGTGTTGTTGCTATTATCTATACTCTTATTTCATTATATGTACTAGTACATATACTTATTTAATCGAATAGGGGGCAAAATATGGTAATGCGTTGTTGTCGCACCGCACGAAACGCGACTCTGAAGATGTCACTTTAGGGGGGTATTATGCGAACGAGAGGCACCTCATAGGATATATATATAAGAGGACGTATCTTACTCGTGTGAAAGTCATGTTAACGTAACGTTGTAGTCGTGTTGTGAAGCCGACAACTTGTCATGACACCCCGGCTGACTCCTCAGCTTGTAGCAGAGATCAGATTTACACATACACTGCTGGAACCCTTCTGACGCAGTCGGGTAATAATAATCACCATGTTGATACAAATGATGGGCGTAAGTTCCATGTCAGCATATAACTGATATATTTGGTCGACCGTTCACCATGTGGGACGATAATCTCCGTGCAGTAGCCGGGGGATGTAGTAGTGGGATAGATGCGAGTAGCAGGAGATCGGTCGTCTTGGCTTTCATTGAAAGAGGCCTACGTCCATCAGTGGACCGATAGGGGCAGATAATGATGATATAACTTAAGTCATCTTGATATATCGTCCACATGAACCACCCTAATGGCACTTTTAATATTTTTTAAACCATCAACCACCGGGGGTGAGGGGCGAGGACTGAGGGCGAGGGGAACATGTCACACGTTACTTTTGTCTGCGACTCCTGTTCACGGTCTGACCCTATTTTATTGGATCGTATTTACAAGTTCGTAAAAGCATATTGTTATTTCGAAGGTGAATTTCTATTCACTATGGCATAATAGTTCGGTTCGGTTCTTACGGCTTCGTTTAATTACTGTAATAACTTCAACTGCAGCTTACCTGTTTAATATTAAATGCGATTAAAGTTTCCCCCTTAAACACTTGCGTGGAATGGAAGTTGCGAACGAAACTAAGTTAGAACTGCCAACTTACAAACTAATACAATTTGAAAGGGCACCGTAGACGTAGTAATGGCTATGATTAACAAAATTGCGTTGGTAAACTTTGTCTCTGTCTGTCGTTTCAGTCTCACCGTCCGTTTTCAATGTGCTTTACTTCTTTAATCTCATATTCCGATAGAACAACAGTCGAACACAACCGGAGAGATATCTGGCGCTGTAACGCTTCGAGGCACGGGGGTGTAACGTCGCCAACTTCACGAAATGTTCAATTTCTAATTAACACGTATACTAATTAACATGTATACTAATTAAGATGTATACTAATTAACATGTATACTAATTAACATGTATACTAATTAACATGTATACTAATTAACATGTATACTAATTAACACGTATACTAATTAACATGTATACTAATTACCATGTATACTAATTAACACGTATACTAATGAACATGTATACTAATTAACACGTATACTAATTAACATGTATACTAATTAACATGTATACTAATTAACATGTATACTAATTAACATGTATACTAATGCCGTCGTAGCCGAATTGCGTTTACAGCGGCATTCTGTATTGAGGAGAGCCAACAGCGCAGACCACGGTACAGTGCACAAGCGTGTGCGCAGGCGTGTGTATACTCCCTGTTCCCTCATCCTTCTATTCCGATGGAACGGCAGTCCGACACGACCGGAGAGAAGTCAGGCGCAGGACCGACGGCTTATCGTGCTCTCCGCGGCACGGGGGTGTAACACCGCCAACTTTCAAACATCCGGACTGTCATTAGAAATTGAAAAATCCCAACATCACTTTGATCCGAGCCGGGACCTCACCACCAGACCACGAGGCAGACATATGTGTTTATATTACCCAATAGAGGACGGACAAGCAGTTGGAGCATTTTGAACTCGGTTGTAGTTAGCGCGGTGTCGATTAGCGAGAGATACCGGCCGTGACAAATACGATTGATTAGCAGCATGAGAAATATACTAAAAATGTATCTAGTGAACTACAAATAAACTTAAAGTACAGGATTGAATAGTAGACGGGCAGTACTGGTAAAGTTTTTGAATTGTACGTCAACTAGACGGCTGGTTCTAAGCTCCATCTCTTTACACAGATCTAAAGTTGGACGGATTTCATCTGCAGCATCCTACTCGTATTAATTGACTATCTGAGACGGCCAATTTAATTATCTATCTGTACACATGTCTGTCTATGATCGATTTTCTGAAAATCAACCGATTTAGTCCTCTGAAAGCTGATATCATCTTCATTAACTGTACAAGAAATCTAATAGGGAAACAGAAACGTAATATTATCTACAGATACACGAGGGCGCGCCTCGTGCGGGAGTTTCCGCGCTCCAGTGCCGGACAATGCAATCAATGAGTGTTCCACGCAAATATAATGAGGGGACTCTTTGTCCCGGGACCTCAGGGGGGCGTTTCGTAATTACGGCACGAAAAATTATTATTTGGGTCAAAATCTAATGACCTTTCCGGCATCCCCCTTCGCGAGGACACTCTACTATATCTATTTTTTTTGTACTGTAAGGGGTCAAACGCTCCTTTTATTGGCTACCGACTATCGGTTATACAGCTGCTATAATATCTTGGACGTCCAATAGGCAACAGGGAGCACGCAACCCACGAAGTGCATAGCTCGCGATGTATAGGTATTGGTGAGCGAGAGGTACCTCCCCGGTCGTGTCTGCACATTAGTATGCCGATGAAATTGTGAAAGCTCTTTCAATGCCCCATCACACGATGTGATATGATGTGCCTACAACTAAATCAATGCTCCCTGCAATTTTGCAATATTATGACCTTCTAGCTGAATTTCAGTGGCTCTGGCACATTACACAAAGAGGCACACAGGTGTACTCTATATTGCGAAATTCTCTAATTCCGATGAGACACAATCCGACACGACCGGAGAGAAATAAAATGTTTTTCCAGAGGCCAGATTGCTACAACAAATTTAAAAATCTCAATAAAACGCTTCCTTTTGCCAGACCCTGGATTCGAACCCATGAACTCAAGTCTAGGGATGGTCATACTTACCACCAGATGACAACACAGTAGTGCTTGCCTCTGTTTTGTTGAGAGTTTAATGCCCGCGCTTCAACAAAATATCTCACTTAACCCCCGTAATATTCAAGAAATGTTTTTAGCCGTAAACTAATCCCTATACTCATTACCATCCGCCTAAACAAAGAATGAACTTGCTAATAACCATCCCCCCCACTCCCCCACGGAGAGGGCACTCATTAACTGCGCCCTATATTTTACTGTAACGAGAATTTATACCTCGTTCATGTGTAAATAACAATTAAATTAAATGGAATAAATGCTTCTGTTTTGAATAAACCACCGCTTTGTTATTTAGTTCGCATTGCGTTTCGAAGTCATTAACATATAGTGTATATATTCGCAATGTCTGTTGATAATAACAGTTACTTTAGCTAATCTTTGTTAACTATCGGGATGCATCCAACCAATGTTCGGGGAAGGAGGCGGATCTGTACCCTATCGACCACAATCTCACCTGGACCCGCTTTATCTTATCTTACAGTATCCAATGGAGCTGCACAGGACTCTTCCGTCAGCGTGTACGCTCACAGAACAGCAGTCACAGAGAGGTGTTTCTTGAAAATTATATAAAACTTTCAAATGAAATTCCCCTGCTTTCTGTTACGTAATTCCCTTCCGCTTCACGAAATCATTGCGTTGATAAAAAATAATTAAAAAAGCCCTGCTGCTAACTGAAAATAAAGAAAAGACAAAAAAAAAACAAAAAAATGTTAGTATATATCAAAAAACTGTCAGTTTCAGTACAAAGGTTCTTAGATAGCTGGCTCAAAGTAAACTTGGGCTGCAAATACAAATCTCAATGTTGTAAATCCAGCCAACACTTTTAGAGATATGAGGTGTTAAATAAAAAATGTTACAAAAATATATCACGCGCGTAAAACCTAACCCTATCTACTGGTAAATATCCGCCAACGCAGAGAAAAGGTGTACAACAGAAAAATATATAAAATACATACAATAATATACAGTAAACAGTAACATTGCACATGCAAACTCGACGTCGCGTTTTCCCCACGAAACCGAATGAGTGGGAATAAAATTTGGCAAGCGAAAATATTGTGCAAGCGAATGGAAAAAACTTTTGTTCATCTACCCGCACCCAGATAACAGTATTTTATTAAATTGTTGTTTATAACTTACTAGCATTACCCCGTCGTCCACTTGAGCCCGGTCCTATTAGTCGTAGCGTCGCGGTATATAGCCTGTAGTCTTCATGGATAAATGGACTATTCAACACAAACATAATTTGCAATTCGGGCCGGTAGTTCCTGAGATTCCTGCGTTCAAAACGTTAAACAAACTCCTTAGCTATATTATTACAGTAGTTAAGTACAGAAAACAGCGTGTGCACCTTTGTTTTGGTTTCGCATTGTCGGATTTCCTTCGTGTGATCCGATGGGTGCAGGAGACTCCCGGAAGAACCGAATACCCAATAAAAATTTATCGTGCCGACTATCCTGATGGACCTCGTGTCTGCCAGCAACATAACACCACGACGGTAAAGGGGAGCTGTTCCGTCCGAACTCGGGACCGTGCAATGGGGTCAGGTTCCCTTCCTCACCCCCATCTTATGGGGCTTCCAGGGCGTTATGTAATCCATTTCAGTATCAACATGTGATAATAATTTTGCCATTTTTTTTTATAGTGTAACTAGGCTAGGCCCAAAACATCCACAAAACAAGTAAAATGATGGTGCTGTCTCCTCTTTTTCCCGGTCCTACCCTCTTCCTAGCCTCCAAAGGGCCCCGTCTACTAACAAACCGCACGGAATGCGAAGGTGGCGCCAGTTTAAGCTGACGCTATGTGTTTGAAGGTAACCTCCCCGGTCGTGCCGGCCCAATTCCGCTGCAATGCAGCATGCCACTACCTGTTACGGTACTATAGGTTGGGGTAGGCCAAGCTTCTTTAAAGCTTTTTGAAGCCTTGAAATATATTTCTTTAGCTCTACTCCTTCAACGTATATGCACTAATTTAGCTGCGATACTACAACATTAGCATTTGTTGCAGTTTCGTCTGTGTTCATTGAGCTAGAATTCCTAAGATTGTATATCTGTTACGGCATATTCTAGGAACGAACGATGAAACGGGTGTTCATTACTTGCATATAAACTTGGAAACTTGCATATAAAAATTGGCGTTAGAAAAACGGTGACAAGAGTTATGCAGCCGCAGTGTCACCAACTCAACCTAGTTAGAGCTAAACCTTTATTAAAAGAGTATGTAAGCATTTAGTAAATGAGTCTGTCTAGCAGTAGACAGAAAGAGGCTTATGCCGATGATAATAACAATAAATTCTATAGATTTAATATAAGCAGACGTAAATAAATTCGCGGATGCGGACACAGCCGGGTTACGTGACATGTACGCCGCCCACAATCAATTCCAATTCCCAGAGGGCTCCCGTGAATATTTCATCAGGGGTCAGATTTGTACACGTCCCTAAACTAGTGCGCAGTGTTCTGAATACTCGATAGTATTCACTCCAAAGACGCCTATCAATGTCCACGTTTACTATAATTACTGCGATGAGGGTTAAGAGTGCTACAAGTGCTGACGACAGGGTGAACCCTCGTCTGGTGGCCGGCCAGCTATACCACAGCGGTCAACAGTTGGTGACACTTCGGATGGAGTAGGCCTGTGGTGTCTTCGCTTTCTTCTCTATATTTATCTTAGTAGTTAACAAGGAATATGCAATTAAGATTAGATATATCCTTAACATAACCTTGCAACAGACATAGACGGGCCTATGACTGCGAGTGTCCGTGTTGGTTAATAGAGAAGGAAGATGAGATCACATTCGTTTTCCCTTCCTATCTAGACGGACGAGTTTTAAGTTAAGTTGCTATCTCTATATCTTATAGAGATGTTGCGTAGTCGTACCATTTGCGTGCACATTTTGGGCCGGCACGACCGGGGAGGTACCTCTCGCTTACATGATACCGATATAAAGTGACAGCTAAGCTGTCGCGTTTCCTGCGGCTTATGAGTTTAAGGTAATCCATTGGAGGAGATGAGGCAACGACACATCAGGGCAACAATTGTGCGGATATCTATGGGCGTCGGTAGTCATCCAAAGGCTCCGAATATATTATGTAAACAAATCTCGTACAATTAACATACATAGGAAAGAAAGAAAGAAATTTTATTTGCTCGAATAAGGCGAAACTGTAAGAAGTACAAAAGCTACATTACAGCTGAAATCGACCGTCATGATTATGAGGTACCTCGAGGAAGCGCTTTCATAAAACTAACGTTTAAGTTTCACATGGTATCTCCTATGCTGTTCAATGGAATGAAAGGCTTTTTTGTTCAACATTTAATTCTTTAGAACAATCATTGTTATATTTGACTGTATCTTTGGATATTAGTAGTAACGGCTTAGTAACCTGCTGTTACTTAGCTACGTTGCCAAGAAGGTTGACCAGTGATGGATGCGGGGGATCCTGGCATAAACATGTCCTGAGGTGTGTGGTACGGTGAACTTAGGTTGGAAGTAATGTGAGCTACGACGACGAGTGCTGGCTCTGTAGTTCCCATTGGTGGAAGCGCGGAAGATTGACATCAGGCTCGTCTTCTTCTTGAGCTGTCCATCTCTGATCACTTCCGTCACCAAATGGCACGCAGTAACGCCCGTGTTTCTTAGTCCGCGTGAGTCCGAGCGTCTTGTCCGCAACTACCGATGCGGGTGGGTGTTCACTATGGGTATTTCGGGTAAAAAGAACAGAGTAACATGCTCTGCTTCGTTACTGCTTCGATGTCCCTCCACGTGGACATCTTTCCCCCTTTCTCAACAACGTCGTGATTCTTCGTATGGATCAGAGAAGGCAGCTTCATCCTGTCACCCTATTCTTTGGCATCATTAGAGACCGAACACCACCATACCTATTCGACAAACTTCAGTGAGCAGCTTACTCACGTTACGAGAGGATCCGCGTACTTGCCCATTACCCAACTTCACAGAACTGCAGCATTTCGGGGTAGTTTTAGATATTCGGCCACTAAGTGTCGGAATAATTTATCACCGCCTCTACGCTAAATAAAATGAATAATTTTAAAAATAATTATAAGACTTACTTGTTACACAAATCCTACCTATCTATTGGTCATAACTAAAAACATATTTATGTATTTTATAAATTAATTCACGCCTGCGTCACGTACCTTCTTTTAATGACGATAATAATAGTGGCAGACTATTCCAGTGCAGTACCAGTGTCCTTAGGGTTCCTGTTATTTTTTTGACACTTTATCCTTGATGTAATGCGGGTATGATAATTAAGGCCATTTTTTATATTTATCACGTTGTATATCATTATTATGAATGTACATTTTATTTCATTATTTATTTTATATTATGCTTTACAATTTGAATGGGTTTATTTATTTGTAATATTCTTTTATTATTATATAGTCTCACCTCCCGGATGTCGATGAAATGTCTTCGTGCTCCGTCGCATACCGATTGATGTCCATGTCAGGGCTCCTCACACTGCACTGTTGTGCAGATAGCATTGCGTAGCTGTCAACTTGTTGTTTATAGAATAATTTTTTTACAACTTTTCATTATTATTTCATTTGTACGTTCTTTAGCATTATTTTTTGTCGCCTTTGTCTGTATTGCAAAGGTGTAGGATTACTGAATAAAGATATTTCTATTCTATTCTATTCTCTTTGCTATAAAAACACACTTTTGCATTTTCGAGGACATTTTTTTTTGTTGACGCGGGGAAACGCATTTACGCGCCGGCCATGGGTGGGGTCCAGTGGTGTGTGGGACTCCTGGCACATAATAGTGCCGAATACCCACAATAGCCACCGCGAGTGCCATCAGTGCCGCCCTTGGTGAGGTGCCCCGGAACAACAGTCATCAGGGCACCTCGACGGCTAGTCAGCCCCCTAAGGGACCGACGCCACCTACACACATGAGGTTGCCCAGCCCTACAGGACAACACCAGCGACTTTGGGACAGTGCAATGGGGTGAGGTTCCCATCCTATCCCCTTGCCCTAGCACAAAAGCGCCACCTCCTGTTGCTCTTAGGTTCTTATAAGAGGGGTGCAAAGATCCCCCTCGTTTCAATTGGCTTCGCCTGGGTTTCACCCCAGGCTACTAAGCCCCGCTGCCACGACGAGGCTTGAACCATGGTGGGGTGCCCCGTGGTCCTGTGGTAATCATGTTCGGCCACAGACGTGAGCCTTTAGGTTCGAATCAAGAGTCGGACCAAACGAAAAAGTGTCATTAGGATTTTTTTTTTAATAACAATACGGAACCTGGAAGTTGGCGGTGTTGTGCACCCCCGCGCTACAGAGACTTTGAGTCATCGCTCCTGCGCCTGATTTCTCTCCGGTCGTTTCAGATTGCCGTGCCATGGGAATAGGAGAATTAGGGAAAAAAGAGTGCACTTGTGTTTGTCACAATAATATGTCCCGCGCAGATGGCTCTTCTCAATAAAGATGGCCGCTGTAGCCGCACATATTCGACTCGAACAACATTATCATTATACTAACATCGAGCGTGGAAAAGTTTTGGCGGTTCCCTGTGCGGTAGACCTCCAGGAAGGACTCGGTTTCATGGACAGCCGCAGTGTACAGCGCCATCAGTTTTATAGTTGTATAGTTTATAAGCAGTGTCAGGTTAAATGTTAAAGCAATATTTCCTCATCAGCATGTGTTCCTGCAGTATGAGCCAATGTAGGCGGAAACAGGATTGCCGATTTATTTCGATTCGATCGTAATCATACTAATGTTATAATTGCAGAAAAATGTGTATGTTATTCTTTTACGTAACAAAATAACTGAAGGGATTCGGTTAAAATTTGGTTATGGAATAAGTAACAAAAAATGCCTTTTGTGTTAAAGAAAAAATTATCAAGGTTAAGTTAGACCTTGAGAAATCTATCGTCCTACGATTGTTCACCTTTTTAAGGTTTTATACCCAAACGTACCGGTTTTGTACTATTCGCTAGTTGATCCTTGTTTAACTAAATGATGGGCAGGCAAAAAATGTTGAAGAAACTAATTAAAAGGCATCATACTTGTTGGAACTTAACAGATTACACAAAACATATTTTCCAAAGTAGACCTTCGTCCATTGTGTGTTGATTCAATTTTAAAACACTTCACAAGAGTGTGCTATTTCAGTTGATTAAAAATTGTACTTAATACGTTGACTCGTTCCAGAAATAGAATAGTTGTGTAAGGGAATGTCTACTTAAGTACACGGGTAGAGGGGTCAGATTGGCGCGATACAGACTGAAGTGGTTAGTTAAGGGAGGTCTGGAGTATCATGTATGATGTATGATAATCACGTAATGATCGCCTGAAAGGCAAGATAGTGATAGTGATGTCCGATCGCTGCGGACTCGACATAACGGTTTTTTAGGTAAGTGCATTGGCCTTTTTAAAACATTAATTTTAAGTATCGAGGGGCAAACGAGCCTTTTGTTTACTATCGATGCCCATAGACATCCGTAAAACCGTCAAACATTTGATTGGAAGCGTTGCCCCGTTGACCTCCTCCCCTCCAACGGGCTACCAGCTAGTCATAAACGGCACGAAGCGCGACGGCAAAACTGTCACTTTGCAACGGTGTCAAGCGAAAAACTTCTTCTTTCTTGAACTCGCGACACTGTTACGGACACCACGTGTTGCGCCATCTATTATAATATTTGGGAATTTATTTTACAACTTCGTTTGTATTCAATAAAAGTAAATAATGATATTAAAATTATTCTTAAAGTAAAAAGATTTCACCTCTGTCAGCACTCCGGGAGTGCCACTGTTGCATTTTATAACACAGGGGGCAAACGTACATTCGGGTCACGTGATGTTAAGTGACGATTAAAGCACACAGACATCCGCAGTAACAGAACTCATTTGGGTGTATTTGACACTCACCTACCGCTCTCTGAACTGTAACTCTCAGTGTGATGATCGTAAACATTCGCGTAATTACTACTGCAATGCGTTGCCCTCCTTTACCCCTCCCCTCCAAGCACCATGTGTCTGTTATTAAAAATATATATACTTTTTTTCATACTTGTACTTGCAGCTTCGCTTACCACCAGCTGTACCAGCTGTTGTACATATAGCAGACATTAAACACCGTCGCGTCAAAAAGTCTACAGTCTGTGAACTTAGCCCCTGTCATTATAATATTACACTAGAGTTGTTAAATCACAAATCCTCGCGAAAGAACATCGATTCCTTCATGAAATTTAAAAAAAACATCCAAATTTCGATAGAGAACAAGGCTGGGTGCTTCCTCCTGCGTGGGACCCAGTCATGAGCATAGTCGAATCTAAATCCAAACGAACCACCTCACAGCTGCACGATACAATAAGCGCTTTCTGCGTTAATCGGAGCAACTAATTAATCATATAAAATCTTCGGGTACTTTTAATAACTTGTGACATCAGATCATTTGTCATCTCAGTCCACCCGTGACCGTGGTAGCTGTGAAGCACTTAATAAACTGCGATAAAATCCGTTGAAGTAGTCCTATTCGCGTAAACTTAAGAAATTATTCTGTAGACTGACCATATGTGTTTTCGCTGTCATAAAAAAATAAAAAGAGGAAGAAGTGATTAAAATGCAGGCATTTTAGTCACTTCTTCCTCTTTTTATTTTTTTTCTTGCTGGTGTTCATCTGTCCACGGTACATAGGTATTACGTTATTTATTTATTTTTTCTTAAATGGTTGTCTGGAAGAAATCGCTTTAAAGCGATAAGGCCGCCCCTTGTACATTTTATTTTCATTTATTTTATTATTCGCTCAATTTATTTCCGTATTAATATCTACATTAATAGTAAGCGTTTTAATGAACATTGTGATAAAAAACCGGACAAGACCGAGTCGGACTAGCCTCTGAAGGGTTCCATAGCAGCAAACAAAACTAACCCACATCACTTTAAGCACTAAATCAATATTGTCCAAGCCAAATTTCGTACGAAGATTTTTTTGAGTTCTACGATTTTTTTTATATAATTTTCTCCTCTATAACTCAAAACTAAGGGAGGTAATGACATATCTACATTTCAGTCACACAGCATGCGTAGCCTTCAAGTAAAGCGTCTGTAACATACGAACGAATAGATGGACATGACGAAGTTGCAGGGTTCAGTTTTGAATTTTTGCTAGGGAATCCTAAAACTGAGTCTACTTGTACGTAGACAAACAATTACTTTGAGCTATACAAAACTGTCGAAAACAACAACATTGTAATGCGATAACATTTTTATTGGTGTCTTGGTGGTACACGGTTTATCACCACACACACACACACACATACACATTCGCTATATGCTCTTATCACCGCATTTGTTTTATTTTGCTATCGACCGCGGAAATGATATCACGAATTAATTGTTACAACAGTACAAGTGTGTTGTCTTACATATAATTGTATAGTTTAGATACTTTCTTTTGTTTGACTATTAGTTCGAGCGATGTAACAATTCGGAAAAAGTATTCCGGCCTGGTCGCCGATTCCGTCATGTCATACTATTAATTCGATCAGTCTTCCAACCCGGAAAAATATGCCATTTCATTACATTATATTGGCTAAGAGTAAGGAATAAAATGTTCGTTTCCAGATTGTTTATACGAAGCTTATTTTGGAGTGATGCCCATTAAACTTTATCGCTACTGAACTTGGTGCTTAGTAGATATTGAATTTTTCTCTAGTTCAAATGCTGGAAGAATGCTGAAGCTCCGTCCGGAGAGTATGCTTGGTGTCGGAGACATTACACCCGTAGCACCTCAAATTTTGCGTTCCGTCGGGTAAAAATGTGTAACATCGATAGTTTTAGGACTGGCCGTCACTGATGCCACACCACCGAGTGCGACACCCTCCACGTGAATTGTGAGCACCACACAACACGTTCTGTCTGCGCTGTGGCTTGTCTGTCCGTCGCACTCGACTCTGAGAGCGCTTCACTGTTACATATTAAGCTAAAGTGTCCACTTCAATACAAGCTTAATCTATGCAAATGATCACGAGTAAGAGATAGCACGCGAATTGGGCTGGTAACTCTCCCTCACGACACCGCGGCAGGTAGCACGTCTCCAACACAAATGCAGATGTTTATGGGTCTCGCTAGTTAAAAGCACCACTGTTTATCGTGTTTATGTAAACAAATGCTAAATTTGCATATATGTTTGCTTGCTACAAGCAATCACGTAAATATTACCGAACGGACTTGGATAAAATTTAGCACAGATATAGATACAACCTGAAGTATCCATAATGTTTATGCCAAAATATTTAATAAATATTCTATTAATGAATAACGGTTGAGGCACGTTAAAACATGACCTCGGTATCAGCCATGAGCAAACCAAACACACCTTCAGACGTCCCGTATAGATCTTGTTCTCTGTTGCAACAGTGAATAAAAAACCATTACGATGAGCAAACACAAATTAGCTAGATATAATAGATACATCTAAATATACTACATTATACAGTTAAACCTTGGGTTACACCAATCCTGAAACCAGTCGTCTGATGTCATTTAAAGTCACCGGAGGTCATTTGAGGTGATCTGAGTCAGGTTCGCTCTAAGCGGCACAGTGACCCTCATTCACGGTGAAGACCGGCCCTAAGCCGTGCCCCGCTGGGGTGTCCTGACGCTGACAGCCCCGGGACATCCCAACTGATGGCACCCGAAGGCCGAGGGACCCGCAATGGTTCTAGGTGGTAGCGGCCCTCACCGGTGCTGAGTCCGATAACGTCCCGGCTCACCAAGGCCCGACTGATAGCACCCGAAGGCTCTCCCTGCCAAAAAAGTGATAGCTACTCTATAAGGATTTTGCGATCATTTCTTACGCGTCTTTCGATATAAAGTTTCTGCGTTTTTAATTACCGTGAAAGTTTATTAGTGAGAAATCGTTAAAATCAATAACTTCTATGGGTTTTTAATGAGAGCAGTTCAATCAACTCCGGCCAACATTAATTATAACTGTTTTGGTAACAAAATATCAAAGGGAGGCAAGTTCCGCTAAACAACTTAAGCTCTGGCGTCAACTTAACAAACTGATCCGACACCGTAATGAAATTAACTTTGTGATGTGTAAGGGTACTTGCAGACAGCCGTATTGTCTGCTTGTGATAACACAATCCTATGGGTTATTACCTGTTTCCTGCTGTTTCATCAATGTCAAACGTTTGCTTGTAATTCATAGGGATCTCTTCAGGGTTGATCTTTTGTGTTATTCTATCTTGTAATCTATGTGTACCGTTTCGTGAGAATACTCATGCAAGCAAACTTACACATTTACAATGTTAGTACGACGTAAAGAATTATTTTCAGGAGAAACGCTATAGAATAGAACAGACAATATATTATTAGGGTTCCGTATTAAAAAAAACTGGAAACCTTATAAGGAACCAAAAGGTGCTCCCTTGGAACTAAAATAATTAGTTTGGCAAGACACACAATAGTACAATACCCATACAACTATACAATAATATATAGGACAAGAACAGATAATATTCCTATATGTATTATGTAACTAACGTCACGCCACGGTTGCAACCGCGTAACTCCGGTCCTGCTAGACGTAGCGTCATGTATATCCATCCAGTCGCGATAAATGGACTATTCAACACAAAAGTAATTTTTCAATTCGGGCTAGCAGTTCCTGAGACTAGCGCGTTCACACAAAACAAACAAGTTCTTCAGCTGCATATTATTAGAATAGATTTAGGTCTGCCTTATGTTCTAGTGGTAAACACGTTCAGACACAGCCGTGGGGTCCTGGATTCGAGTCCCTCGTCAGATTAAACTGTTATTGAGATTTTCCAATTTCTAGTAACCGTCCGATTAGGGAAGTTGACGGTGTTACATCCCCGTGCCTCGGAGAGCACTGGTTTCTCTCCGGAGGTGTCGGATTGCTGTCCCATCGAAATAGGAGAATAAGGGGATAGCGAGTACACTTGTGCCTGCGCACATGCTTGATCACTATAGTGTGTCCTACGCAGTTGATACGTCTCTGTAAAGATGGCCGCCGTGGCCGAAATTCGCTAGAACTACATTATGGATCAGGATATAGGAAAAAATAATAAGTACACATTTATAGTTTAATGTATTTCATATGTATCACATGCATTCACCAGCAAACCCAAGTTTGTTAACAAATTAAGTACGTTTGTACTTAATTTGTTATATTCGTGCTTTCTATTGCTGCAGAACCCTCCTTGCCGGAGACCGACGCGGCCTTGGCAGTTTTATTTACATGAATATGTTTGTGTGTTAAACAACACAACCCGCTTTTCATAAAATAGAATTACATTCAAACAGATTATATTGATCTGTGATTGTGTAAAATATGTTTTTGTTACAAAAATATCATGTAATGTCTTGAACGGATTTAAATGGATAGATAAATCTTTCTTTTTACTTTGGTGTAATTTTTCTTACCCTAAGCTCCATATAATATTTCCAGTAAGAGAATCCACCTTAAATTTATAGTGTCACTGTACGTAATGAACTCGTTTACAGATCTTGAGAATTCAACACAGCGCAGGTGTGCACGCATCCTTAGCTTCGCTGACAAGTTTGCTATGTAAATGGTACACTAGATGTCGGGCCGCTATCAATCAACGCTCAACAGACGGACAGACATTATTAATAATGCATCATCATGGTCTCGAGAGCTACCGCACTTTAAAACACAAATTAGTGTAGTTGTATTAATGACACTAAACAGCCTTTTTGGTGCGTTGCCGCATATCTGGACCGGCACCACGGAGGTTTCTCTCGTTTCCACGACACCGGCATAAATTCATAGATAGCTGTCCTGTCCAGTCATCTTGATATACGATATTTTCAGGCAGTCGCTACAAGATCTTTTATGGTTCGTTTATCCACTCTCCCACCCCACCTGTGTTTTGAAACACCTATCGCTTTATTGAAAAAAGTACGCTCTTCTGAGTTTTATAGGTGCAATCATTACATTTTTCATTTATCTAATTTAATCCCGCAGTTTCTGAGATTAGATCGGAAAATACCGTAAGGCCACTTCCTTTTTCCTGTATTTTCTTTTTATTTGACACAAATATATACCCCGGTTATAATATCTTTACACCTGACGTCGATGACTTCTAGTCGATGCGCTGCTACAGTGCAATGACGTACCTACGTCAACGGGGCGAGCGCGAGGAGAAGGAAGGACGGGGAGGGGCTGCACATTCCTTTGAGGTCTATAGATAATGAGGCCATTTATTTACGTAATTAGATTCGGAAATCTAGCAAGTCTAATAACTAACTCGTTTCTGACTAAAATTAAAGGATTGTAATAAAACATTAATGCACTTAACTAATTGCACTAAAAACATTATAATGTAAGACTTGTAAATAACAAAAGTCAGGCTGATAACTGATAAGATGATGAGACGGTACCCGCTCTGGGCGGTTACCGGAGAGCTGATAACTTTATCACCTTACCACGCGGTGATACGGTCCAGATTGCCGCTCCAGAGATTGGAGATAAGTGTTTGATGGATGTGCTTGTTTTTAAAGCGATGCTTTTCTACTGATTGTCGCTACCATATAAGCGTGACGTAGTTAGTTAATTGTTAACATATTTGAAAATATCGTCCGGGCTAGATTTTGTTTACTCCAGGAGTGAAATCAGCGACATGTTTTTAGCTTCATTTCCTACTCAACCGATAACTGGTGGAATAATAGTATATCTGTGGACTTGCGAGTTACCACACCACGTTAGCCCAGTCCTGTGGTAAGTACCGCAAGGACTTGTGTTACAGGTACTAGACAACGGAAATATATTCAACATTTTTATATATTTAAGAAATGTTGCATTTTTATCATAGAAACACCGACTGCGTCAGAAGAGTGATTTGAAATTCGTCTTGTAAATATACTTTCCAACTTAATTTCATTTTTACTGAAACTTTGTTGTTGCTTACGTTGCTGTGGTTTTTTTTTCGGACCTGAAGTTACGCTGCAGAAGCGAAGAGAAGCCGAACACAGCCTCTTCGGATTGCTATTAGTGCTCGTAGCGCGAGGCGAGGTTTGAGGTATGAAGAGGGTGTCTTCCATCAGATACTATAGAAAGCACCAATACAGCTTCATTGCATGTGTGGGAGTATTGCGACGATTCTGAAAATGCTTAAGTTGATAGGTGAACAGGTCCGTAAGTGGAAGAGATGCATCCCGATAGTGTCTTGTGAATAGTAACAAAAAAGTATTATTTATTTTTATTCTCCTGGAGATGTGTCTGTTTAAAGAAAAGGATCTGTCGGTGGTGCAATGTCCTTCGTCTTCCTTCCCAATGGGCCAATCGGACTGCGTCGGTACATAAACAAATCGTGCTTCTCCTATTGTGCTTGCCCGACTCCGCTGCAATGCAACACATAGCTTTTACAAAAGGTCGCGAATTACGAGTGTATTACAGTAGATTCATATTTCATATATGATTGTCTAAAACATATTACAAAAGCTTATAAATATATACACGATATAGAAGAGTAGACTCACAAAAGTATTCGTCTAACATGTCTATGCTCGTTAAACTACCGTTATTGTTGTTAAGTTTCTAAAGTGTTCATAGTATTGTATCTCAGACAATTATTCACTTATACTCCTAGCTATTCCTATATAAGCTATTCCTTCCTATTCCTATGCCATATGGCACGGAGAGCGTCTGCAACGACTTTCCAGCACGATCAGTATCTGTACTGGACACCACAATTTTTATTTGAATATTAGTCACGAATGTTCTCGCACTCATTATTACCGACTTTTTAATTTTTTTATTGTATTGGGGCAAACGCGAAATCGGATTCATTTTTTATGACTACCGCCGCCCGTGAACATCCGTATAATCACTATACCGGTGTGTTGTTCTTCCTTCTTCATTCCCCCAATGGGCCATCGGTTACACTGAAGATGTACCTTTACGTCGCTATCACGTGAGCGAGCGTTATATTCGAAAGTTAATAAGTACATAGTGCTTGGCTAGTCAAAACACACAGCACCTTAATCATTGGTCTCTGTTTATCAGTGTCAGTGCACACTGGTAGACAGGGACTAATAATTACTGTTCTCACCAAATTGCACGAATCTATAATTACGTGAATCTATTCTAACACATCTAACGTGTAGCAAACAAAAATATCAAGGCACACCGAGATATATGTACTCGTGTATCGCCGTCGCCGCCGCCGCACAACGCGGGAGCAGGACGGCGCACTCGGGTGTATTCGTTAATCCGAAGGGACGAGCGCGTCTAATGCCTCTAATGAGATTATGTTTTATTTTTATGTTTTCTGTTATCGTGTTATGTCGGGCTGTTTTCACTAATGCGCTGGATTATATCACGCCGGCGGGACCGTCACCCGCCTTACGTAACGCGCGCACGCACACGCACACACACACACACACATGCACGCACGCACGCACGCACGCACGCACGTGTGGTTTTGTCTGTAATTCATGTGGACGAAGTCGCGATCGACAGCTAGTGCCTCACATTGTAATGAATTGGATCTTTTTAAAGTTAGGAATATTTCATATGTGTTATTACAACTAGTAATGGCAGAACACAGAAGTAAAACTCGAATATTACTTATTGGCGTTTTACTTTCTCTTGACTTTCCGGCTAAATATGAAAACTTTTCACGTGGTTAATTGGCCACAATAGTCAAAAAAATCAAAAGCTTCGGAGGCGTCGGTCCTTTGTGGGACTGACTAGCCGCCGAGGCGGCCTAACGATTTGCTGTTCTGGGGGACTTCACCAAAGGCGGCACTGGTGGCACTCGCGGTTGCATTTTGTGGATAGTCGGCACTATAATGTGCCGCGAGCCCCACACACCACTGGACACCCATCCAGGACCGGTGAAGGGGTTTGCCCTCGTCAACAAAAAAAAAAAAAGATAACAGACATAGCGAAATTTAGAATAGGATAAAAATATAAGTATTTAAATGTTACATTCAGCCAATTAATTCATCTCCTAGCAGCATAATATTATTCGATAAAATAATAACAACTGGCAAATGATCGAATCGTTCAATTATTAAATATGATTAGGTACAATAAATAATTAACTTATAATCTAAATAATATCGATTTCAATGATAGGTAATTGCTTATTCTATGTTATATTATATCTAATTAATATGTGCTGGTGCAACGCATCGGCATAGTTATGTGGATGTTCCTGGGCGTCGGTAGTCGTAACAAGGCTCCGATTGTTCTTCTGCTAAGTAATTAAATAAATCTGCAATAGTAGTTTTACTGTATAAAAATGTATCCCGGTTAAATAAAGGGTTGCGTTGGGATGGATTGTATACGAATGAAACCGTGTAGCGCGTCAGTTTAGTTCAACAAGTATTGACGCAATAATGCTGACACATCATCCAATCACAAGTGGCGCTGCAGCCCTGGTAACCGTTGCAATTGTTGTGTATGTAAGAACAGGGTACCGCCCACACTTGTGGATTGATAGGCAAAGAAGGACGGCATGATAGTATTGTCAATAAATACGGGACAAGTGTATACACACAGAATAAAATAGAAATAAAATAACGCGACTTTAGAGAGCTCTAATAATAAATAAATCAAGAATACGGCTTTTGCCGACTCCGTCAGAGGGGGGAGGGTGAGGAGGCCGGCCTCCTCAGATAAGCCAAACATTAAACGAGCTCAATTATCCTTATCCACGACACTGCAACTAAAACGGCATCGTGCGCGCGCCGTCCCCCTAGAGTGGGGAGGGGGACCGCTTTCCCCTTTCAGGCCCCAAAAACAATCACTATAGGGTACGCCCACAATCAACCCGGTTTATCTCTTCCTATCTGCGGGAAAAGAGGGGGGTCTGTCCCCCTATCGTCTCCCTAAACCTGAAGACAATAAGTCTTCGTAGTCAGTCGAACTGTTGAGGCTGGACTAGCGCCGCCAACCAGTATTAGGTCCCTCCGAAAAAAAAAAACTACTCACATGTCTTCACGCCAGTTCCGCAGTGAGGTAGGCAGAGCAAACAGACCCCCTCTATTTTCGTTACTACGCGATAAATCTGCACATATAAATGTAACTAATATAGGAAATCCTTCTGTCACAATTAATAGAACTAAGAACCCACTAGCGATGTCAATTTGTCGTGACTAGTTTTCGTTTCATCCATTTTCTAATCACAAGCTTTGATGATTGAAAGTGGGTACATGCTTCAAAAGGAATAGCTTAGCGGCTCATAAATGAGTTCGGCGTGATTGTAACATGCTAATGAATGATTTTAATTAGTAGTGTAATCTTGTCGGGGGTCCAGCGGGGTAAGAGGGGAACGTGAGTCCTGCGGGGAGCGGGTAGGAGGGGTGCGAGCGAGTGGGAGCCACAACAAAGAGTTATATAAATATTATCTCACAAAAACTACAACCGGTCCCCTCAAGGGCACACGTTCCGTGCCGCCCCAACGCACACTATACATGTTCAAATTCCGCCTACATAATTTATTGATATTTAATTACATTTATGAAATGTACGTTGAAATCATCGCATCACAGAGGCTTCAAAATTCAAAAGTCGTTTTGACTAATAATTTTGCAGGTTGAAGTCTTGGGAAATACAGCCTACAATAATAATAATAATAATAATAATAAGAAACAGTTACGCATGGAAACGATTTTTATGCTTATCTATTTATTATTAACAATTTGTTATTAGATCTTATTAAAACAGTTAGACAGTTTTGTACATTTTAATAAATCTAGTCATAGTTATAACATTATATTTATGTTATAGTTGTTTACTAAGTTCCTCCTACTTGTCTTCCATGTTATAATATAGGATATTTGAAGTATGATGTAGAAGCGGATAAATATAAAATAAAAATAAGAATTTAAAAAATATATCAAAAATGACATATATGCATTTCACGCGCTCAGAAAGCCACCTTATATAAAGTTTTCGTTTTATTTACACTAGACAGAATGGAAAATTAAAATTAAGATTTTTTTTACAAACTTACCAAATTACTGTTTAGAAATGTAAAGTTCTAAAACGTTATCTTGCGTATAGTGTGCGTGGTGGCTAGCAGTTTTTGTTTTGGTTCTTGTATTTTAGTTGTTTTTAACTAGAGGTCATAAATTATGGTTACGTGGCTCGGTTGTACTTTTATATACTTTTTCGTTTTGCAGGGAACCACATTTACATGTGGAGCCCCGGATGAATCGTATTCGTCCTTGACCAGCAACTGACTGCTATAACAAAGGGTTATTCCCGGATTTGCTCCGCACTTATAGGAAAGAAGAGAAACGAAAGACAAGAGGTCACTCTGGCTTTTCACATGCGAATTGCTGTATTAAAATACCGGAGCTTGCTGGATTTGGCTTCAAGATAATAATAATAATATCCGTGGACTTATCACACCACGTTAGCCCAGTCCTGTGCTGAGTACCGTAAGGACTTGTGTTACGGGTACTTGACAACAGATATATACATTTAATGTTTTATAAATTTAAGAAATTTTATGTATTTAACATTTTTATTATATAAATACATATGTTAACATCCATGACCTAGCCAGGATACGAACTCGTGACCTCTGGCGTAACACACGAGCTAACCGCCACGTTACCAACTGAGCCAGACGGTCGTGAAGATGCTCCGTTAGTTGACGAGACATACATACATACATGGCTGTAATTTTATTATTACATTATGAGGGGGCACACGGGAAGTCAGATATGCTTATGGATTATTGTAATGTAGACGTGAGACGCGCACAGAAACTTTACAAACTGTACGTGACGTGTTAGCATAGCGAGAGGTACCTCCCGAGGTTGTCGGGGCTGTATTGGGAGCTTGGTACGGCACATTCGTTCCGGGATTCGTTTCCGAGACCTCTCCGGCTGTGCTTGCCCTGACGTGTTAAATAATATAACTGTACGGCACATTCGTTCCGGGATTCGTTTCCGAGACCTCTCCGGCTGTGCTTGCCCTGACGTGTTAAATAATATAACTGTAAGCACTAAATTATTCCTCGGTTTAAATTTATCTGCACTGTAAAGAGCTCGTTATCAGCGACAAGTTAACAACTATGTCTAATGAACTGTGGTTAGTGCAAGTGAGGTACAATGGTTTTAGAACAGTAAACTTTTTGGAGAAATTTTCGCATATGACCGATAACATCACGGCTTAATCTGAGAAACATTTAAGAACAGTGGCCCGACCTGGGGATCGAACCCAGGACCCCACGCGGCTTACAGTCCTAACGCGCGACACCCGCACCGTGACACCACAGAGGCGACTATTTATTAATTATTTCTAAAACACAAGTTCTTAGTATACGCAATAATTTTTGAGCACATGTCGCATCAAAATTAAATTGATTTATATTAAACTTAGTGAGGTTCGATCAACTGTCGCTATACTAATAGTTAAAACTTCAAACCTGTTTTAGTAACAGTAAAATTTTTTTTTTCATGCGGTACGACCGAACGAAAAAGCTATTTTGTAAGAAGCAGTTTCACAAATATTTAGTATCTATAAATGAATGACATTTATATTAAAAATATCACGACCTTATTCATAAATCTCTCCTTTGGATATGTTTATAACACCAGGCTTATAATAATAAGTAGGTCGCATTAAATAACACGAATGAGAAAATTTTGACCCCTTTGCTACACTAAGGAGTTTATAGCTCGTAACGATAGGGCCAGGGAAAGTAAGATATCCTCTGAAATGCCATCTTCAGAATTCTACATTGATTGATGGTAAAAAAGAGTAATATAATTTATATTTCCTACGCGCCTCTTCCCTACTATTCATTACGCTAGTTTAGGAGGTGCCATTTAAAAAACTAAGTTTGATGTTAATACGGGAGTTGTACGTAGAAGTTGTTGGGAAATACTTCTACGTACGAACTAGATCAATTATAACAGACCACTCTACAATGGGTCCTCGCACCCAGAGCCTTGCACGAAAACCCTTACCTGCACACAAACAAGTTCTCGAACTATTGTTAGAGCATCGAGGCGAGTACAAGTGTTTTCTCCGTTGTGCTAGCTCCGACCGTCACAGGGCACACGTACGTACAATCCCTTTCAAGGTTCCTTAGTCAACAAGGAAACCTTATTATTTGTCCATATCCGTCCGTCCACAGATTAGCTCTAAACTATTGGAACCACTGTACTGAACCACAACTTCACAATGGGACGAGGCAACCTGATCCCATACAAAGTCCCTTTCGTGTATACAAACAAGAATGTTCTCCAACTCCTATTATAATACCAAGGCGAGTTCAAGCGTTTGGTCCCTTGTGTCATCAACTCATCACACGGTACGCATGAAACCCCTTTTTTTCTTTATGTCCTTTTATTTGTTTTAATTTTTTAGAAGTTTATTACTTGAAATGCACAGAAATTTATTTTTTATGAATTTAGTTTTAGAATTGTAAATCAAATATTTATTTTTCAGGGCTTCAATTTACAAATTTTCTGTAACAGGTAGGTTGTAGGTTCCACTAATTGTTTTGGTTAGCCTATTAGGATTTTTAATTTTCACAGACGCTAGAAGTAATTAGATAATTTAATTAAAAAGTATCAATTCTGAACACCACATGAATAACGTTTATGTGATTAGAGTTTAGTATTTAAAAGCTACTTGCCACTTCAACCATGTAAGTCAGGACTTTAGAGTGTGTCTGTAGGTCTTCCTTATATCATAAAAACTGAAATGTTGTCTGTGCATGCATATAGTATTTGTGTAAGAATTCGAACCCGCGGTGCCAGTGGTAAGAACACGCATCATCAGGACAGGGTTAGGACTATTGGTGATAACCGATACAACCCCAGTTCTCATTACCCTCAGATTTTGCCAAGAAATTAGTACAACCGTTCCTGTGCCAGCATGCCGGGGGAGGTGCTTCTAGCTCACCTGTCACCTGCTACACTGACACATTATCCTTGTGAATGTCCGGTGACCCTGATTTAGCAAAAAGGCCGTACCGTATCTGTGAAAACCCTCCTTGTGTGAACGTTTATGGGCGTCGGCAGTAACCAAAGTGCGATTGTTCGTTAGCCCCTTAAAAGAGCTTTGGAAACAGGAATAGTTAAAATAATGACCCCCACGGCGCAGCTGTGAGAACGTTGCAGTTCCACAAGTGCTGTAAAGGGTTCGATCCTCGTCGTCACTGAGGCGTGTTCAATGAATGCATTCACGAGTATTGTGCAGTAGGTAGTAACAGTTTTAATATGTATTATATCTTGGACAATGCGCTGTAAGCTTCGTAGGGTAAGTTTATTACGAGACAAGTAAACATGAAAGTTAATCAACAATAATTTATAAGCGCGGTAAAGCGTTATGCTGGTGTTACGATTTTACGCATCATGCTTTCTTTTCATAACGTTTCATGAAGCGAGAACAATGTTGTCTTTTCTTCAATATATAAGCAAGATTTTCATACGACTTCCACTATTTATTTAATTATTTATATTCGGACCGGTTTCGATTTCTTACATTTTTATAGCATTTAGCAGCAAACAAGCAGTCAAAGTTTTCAGGTGAATGCGGCACATAAACATCACCACAACCATAGGTCACCTGTACTTTAGTCATGTCTCAATGGATCACCGGAAAACCAAGAGCAACACGATAAAGGACAGCACAGCTAACCCGACATGCCAACTCATTTCGGCTGCAATGCAACATTGACACAATCATTTGTGTGCGCGTAGTAAGCTTCTTACCAAATGTTACCATTAATAAGTGGTAGTGCCATGCTGCGTTGCAACTGATTTGGGGCGCGACGACCGGGGCGGCACCTCCCGCTCACACGATATGTCGTAAAGCGACAGCCATTCACTCGCGTGCCGTTTGTGAGTAGTTGGTCCTCCATTGGAGGGGACGGGGTAAGGAGGGCAACCCATCTGCAATAGAATGCCATGCCTAAGGGTATCGGTAGTCGTCAACATGCTCCGATTGTTCGTTTTCCCCCCTATGATATTAAAAATTAGGTGTCTTTAAAAGGTGCCTTGTGGGCTGTCGCCCGAGTGTCGCCTATGTCCAGCCGCAACCTTGACGTGTTCGCAAAACAATCGATGTCTGGACATCTGATCTGATCTGATAAAATTCAGCGTGAGTCTAAATTGTCTTAGAGAACAATCAAGCACATCTAATGATTGGCCATCTCGTTAATAGCATGAGTTTATTAAACATCAGAGGCAGAGAAAAAAACAGGCCAAGTGAGAGTCGCACCAATGCGGAGGGTTCCGAACCAACGGGAGGTATTAATATAACGCCTGATATTCCTCCTACGTCAGAGTCGGGGGAGGATGGACGTGGGTATAGACTCATAGGAGAACAACGTTTAAATTTGCTATTACAAGCACTCTCATATCAGGATGCACCAGGGGGGTCGGCCCCTCTGCCGAACTCTAACCCAGTCTCGTAGCCGGTCGAGCACTCGCAGCACTCCGGTGATGTATTTGGATTGGTCTTCGCTTCCAAAGCACAAACTCGGGTCCGGAAAGGAAAAGGACAAGACGCTCAATCAAATTTGACAAACTTGCGCTAGCGGGTTTTATCCTCTTTCCTGCCAATGGGACACCGTCTACTCGCAAACCACACGAAGCACGACATCATAGCTGTCACTTTACGGCGGTGTCATGTGAACGACGGGAACCTTCCCGGTCGTGCTAGCGCAATTTGTCTACACTGTAGTGTGACATCACCCCTCGCACAAAATTGTACAGTTCTTGGAACGTTGGGAAGAAGGAATATCACCCCATCAGCAGGTGGACCGGGCGCTCCCGTCACGAACTCTCTGTCAGCCCAAGCTACTTATTATTTCAGCGCCGAGGCGACATCAGCTCTTACGCGTGAAATGTCCCGTCGATGATGAAGTCTGTCGGTAATATAATACATTAAGCATCCCAATTGCGGCCATGACACCTGAACTTGTCCCTATTCTACATGGTCCAAATTATCCGCGGGTGAATGAGTTTCCAGCTCATTTCACTCACGTGTAATTGACGAACTAACTCACTTCCGACCCGGCACAAACAAAGGGCTCCATCCACGACGGTGTACCGATCGCATCCGCAGTAGTCCAACCTTGACTGATTACTTTGTTACTATTACTCTGACGGTCAGTCAAGACGGTATTGTGTATTGTGATACAAGTTCTAAATACATAGGACTCACATTCATATCACTACTCACCAACAATCATCATCCACCACACAACACATGCCTTCAAAAAACAGGCCTTCCCCCACCACCTGAGCCCATATGCCATTATGGTAAACACGCAGCAATGCGGCCCCCTTTACCGAGGGGGATAGTTGTCCCCTCGCGACCAAACCCGGGTTATGAGGTTCGCCGCGGTAGCCCTCACAGGGTAACCTGTGAAGGTGATCAGCTAGTAGCTACATAAGATTTAAGACATTAGGTGCATCATGTTTTAACGCGTTAGGAAGAAGACGCTACACGTCATGCACAAGTTTACCCGCTAACAAATTTAAAAAATGTTGTCTTAACTCAGTGGCTGTCGTTGTGTGTTGTTGTCTTAAGTCAGTGGCTGTCGATGCGTCTTGTTATCTTAACTCAGTGGCTGTCGCTGAGTCTTGTTGTTTTAACTCTAAGGTACAATCGCTAGGTACGTCATTTCATTAATCGACGCTGAGAGGTCGTTGATTAAGTGATTACCAAAGCATTTTCTATTACTCTATTTTAATAAAAATGTGAATAAATTTGGTTAACAACGAGAGAAGCGAGCCAAAAAAATAACATGTAGCTGAATTCACCAGCAATATTGTCCGTAAGAGAAAACAAAGTCCCTATTTGCATACTAAATGATAATAAAATCTGCTCCCGCACAAACGTGGCACATAAAATCAAAACCGATCGTAAAGCGTGCCTCCCGAAAATAGCGAACAAGTTCATAAAACACACACGCGTGCTCGCTCGCACACATATGCCGTCTCGCTCGCACTCAATCTCCATTATAACGATAAAGTGACATTGAGCGTGAGATTGCGTGGCAAAGGATAGCCCAAACCTTTGGAGCGACCCAACCGTTTGCCGCACGAATTTTAACTCCAATTCCAAGGGCATAAAAGTTAGCTCAAGTTTATGTCACGGTTTGGAAGTTTGTCGAAAGTAAGGAAGTGTATCCCTCGACGAGTAAGTAGCTATCTTTGGAGGGTTGTCACGCGAGTCATCAAGAAACATCACTCCAGCAAAATACTCCAGCGACTGAGGGTCTATTTTATACTACTTATTATGATACAAGTGCTGATGTCTGAGGCCGCCACTGTTTAGGTTCGGTAAATTGTCCCGCGCAATTAATATAAGGCCATTCCGCCCTTTTGCATTAGGCTTCGAAGGTTAAAGGGCTTGTTATAGCTCTGATCAAAAAGTGCGTATGCTTCGAGCAAAACAATTTTTTTCTTGTTTAATGTGTGGATGAAACGGAAGTAATTTTAACGTGGCATTTAGGGCATTGTTTTATGTCAAGATGTAAAAAATGAGACGCAAACGATTTCAAATTAACTAGTGATCGAACAGTTTAAATTTGACCATAATTTTAAAAAATAATTCTACTTTGAATACAGCTTGACTATAATAATTTTTATAGGTATAATATGTTTCACTATCACAAATTTTATTTGGGTATTATATATTTGTCGCTTATTTAATTAAAATATTTAAATCTAATTCATATTCTATAAAAGTTAACGTAACTTCTCTTACACATAAAATTTGACTGTGCTACATTTTGTACGCGTCCGGCCGCAATTCTGGTAAAAGAGCGTCCAAATTTACAAGCTTTAGCCCAGGTTTTAGTCTTTACCAGGATGCTCCATGTATGTTACTCCGATTCTATTTTAGGCAATATCTAACTACAGAACACTAAACTATGTTTCTCGTTTACGCGGATCACACATAAACGAAGGTCATAATACATAGTAAGAATTCATATTTGTAATATAAAGATTCTGCGAATCGAACATTCGATTTCAAATATTTTCTATCAAAACACTTGCATCTCTAGCTACTAGTCTTTGGCTACTTACTAGAATAGGTTTATGTAATTACCATTATTATTTACAATTTTTTTGCAATTTCTAAAAGTATTCTTCGCTATTAGATTCTATGTCTTTTAAATCTTCGAGCCGGCATCGATCGAAGTATTTTGTTCCGCTTTCTGTTGAATAAAAGATATTACAGTCGCTGTAG
Organism: Eumaeus atala; assembly: GCA_017140195.1. Lineage (NCBI taxonomy): Eukaryota > Metazoa > Arthropoda > Insecta > Lepidoptera > Lycaenidae > Eumaeus > Eumaeus atala. The sequence continues at coordinate 1,668,886 of JAFELO010000125.1, forward strand.
CACGCCGTCCCCCATTTTCCATAAACGTTTCATAGATTTGACGAAACTTCTAATTTTTCTCGTGAGGATAAGATATGTAAGGATAGTTCTTCAGAGCGTTAATGAATTTTTTTTCTTATTAAATAAGAACTTAATTGCTATCTCCAATTTTTTTCTTCCTAATATCTATTTCATTTTATTAGCAAGGTGGTGTCATGCTCCATTGCATCGGGATTGGGCCATCACGATCGGAGAGGCAGCTCTCGAACTCATGAGAAATCTTGAATTCACATCTTCGATGTCGCTTTCTGTGCAGTGTGAGTAGCCGGTGGCCGATCGGAGGGGAGGAGTAAAGGAGGGCAATGCGTGGGCACAATAATTATGCGATTGTTCCAGGGCGTCGGTAATACCCCCCCTCCTCAATATATATTTCTTTTCTTCTAAATATATTGTACTCGCACGACGGAATAATGACGAAACCAGAAAATATCATAACAACGAACAAAGACTTGATTTTTTATATTGGTTCTACTTTTCTTATAGTTCTAGTTATAATAAATAGCCTAACAGATAGCCTCATTCATAATTAACACAGTACTATTCAGGCTACAAAAGTACAGATAACAAAGTAAACTAAAACAAAGATGTGCTAAATTTATTTTGGTCGGTGTAAGCTCGAACATAAATTTGGTAAACAATGGCTAAATTTAAATTTAAAGTGCGGATGCTCAAGGGTAGGAAGTCGCCGGTCCCTTGTTTTACGCGATCAGCTGTTTACGAACATAGGGGCTGCGCGCCCTTATCGTGGCCGTTAACGTCGGCCGGTGTTCGCACGAGTGGAATCTTCGTGCGGGTGATAAGAAAAACTAGGGTTGTTGATGCGTACGCTTGGAGAGAGCGGATGTCTCCCGCCCAGATGTTGCCAATTTATGTTGATAGACGAAATCTTAGAACTGTACTCGATAGAAAGCCACCAACATGGCGTCACCACACATTGCAATACCGACCCTAGTTGTGAATGCTGGGGTAGTACTGATGATTTACAGCATCGCCTATAGGAATACCGACTACGGCCTGTGACCGTATACGGAAGAGAGGTCTCAGTTATGTCGGCTGTTTAAAATAATCAGTCGGCGTTTTCATAGCATTATAGCTGAGTCATTGTCGGACGCGGCTAAATTATTGTTTACATTTATTTCACTTTTAGATGAAGGATCAGGGTACAATAGGATTAATATTGTCATCTCTTTGTACAATAATCGTGTAGATTTTTTTTTAATTTTTTATACTATAGGGGGACAAACGGTCAATCGAAGCCTTTGAAGACTACCGATGGTCATGAGAACCAGCAAAATTATGCCTATGCCTTGCTCTCCTTTCAACCTCACCCGGAGGCAGATAGATATGTTTACGACTGTGATACGAATTATCGATTACATTCTCTTACTTCTAGATATACTATAAGAGACGTTGTTCATTGATATGAAAGTGATTTGATTTATTTATCTTTATATAGCCTTAATTAGGTACCTATGTGGACGTTTAAGTAATTAAAATATATATTTGTAGAACTATAGCTGAAACCGATAACCATCATTTGAATAAATCAATAGTGTAAATTATAAAAAATATTTCCTCATCTATAAGTAGGCATATAAAATACAAAGCTAAAGGCTTTAGTAGGCATAATAAAGCGTATTTCAAATTTGCGCTAGCGTAAATGTCAAGAGATTCGTTATTTGATTCGGGAAAAAAATGTGTGTTTGTGTGTGTGTGAAAAACTGTGTTATTCCATTCTGTGCCAAATTGCAAATCCAAATCCGTTCGGTATTTCTTGCGCAATTGAATAAAAAAAACATATACATAAACCTTCTCATCTATACTGTTAATCTTAGGACTTCACTGGCCCTAATTGAAAAATTATTTTTGATCGAGGCCATTTATCGAGGTACGCTACAGGCTACATGCCATGACGCTACGACTAATAGGACCGGAGTTATGCGTGTGAAGTCGCGGGTTGACACTAGTTTGTTATGCAATACCACATCGCCCGACGCACCCGAACTCTCGTAGCATTCGGCAAAAAAGTACAGGTAAGAAATAAAAATACTCAATATACCAATATTATTAATTATAGTAGCCGTCTTGGCGTCCATTGAAAGATGCATCTGTCCGTCAGTGGACCGATAAGGCCTGATAATGATGATGATGATAATACCAATATTAGAATAATTAGTACGGCAATATACGGAATTGTAATCTGTGAGTGAATAAGTTCTGATACCGAAAATTATTATTAGGCAAGTGTGGATAATTAGTAATTGCTTTGCTGCCATCCTCGTGATGGGCATTTAGTAATTTATCCACCAGTGGCCAGTCAGTAGGTAGCTACAATTACGCGTTGCGTGACGCGCCGCCGTAATATTTAATTCGCCGGTTGTTTTTGCTCCCGTTACCAAGTGGAAGCCACGTGTAAGCCAAGGCCACGTTTTTTACGTGTGAACGCCTACCGCCGACCGCCGATCGCCCGACCTCCCGACTGTCCGATCACCAACCAGTACAGATTTAATTGACAATGTTTTTTGCGATGTTCATTAGCATGGTGTAATAATGTGGCACATACACTGGACAAGTATAATCAGCTCTATGACTGCTCCGCTCGTTAAATTTGCGAAGAGAAAAATAATTTATAGTTTAATGACGTACGTCTAATAGATACGTTACCAATGATTAAAATGATTTCCCAAATAATCCACTAATATTCATTGTACGATAGTCACATCGTAAATTACTTTATGTGAAGTACGGTAGGTAGGCCTTTTTAGGGTTTCGTAAAAATCGGAACCCTGTTACTAAGGCTGCGTCCGTCTGTCACCAGGCCGCATCTTATGAATCGCAATAGCTAGCATTGGTTTACCAAGACACTAATATACAGACAGCATCTGCCCATAAATACTGCCAGTATAAAAAATGTGCACAAGTGCAATTGTGCACTTTATTAAAAGCAACTTATAACCATGCTTGTAAGGTTGACTTTCGAAAAAATATATGTTTAAATAACACACTTCTTTAAAATGTTAAGTCATTTTTACAAAATAGGTTCTGTTTTGTAAAAACGACTCACTATCATACACGTAAGGTTAATTTCCATTACTCTTAAAAATCAAACAACTCAGGCCCACGACCACGCCGTCAGGAGTGTACGACCATGAAGGAGAAGGTTAATTTTGCAAAAAAAAAATGTTTATGTATAATGCTTTACAATGACAAATCAATATGAAATTGTGTATCTTTTATTTTTGTAAATCAATGCATAAGGCGGACGATAATGATATAGCGCAATATGGTTTACGTTACGTTCAATTTTTTTTTCTATATTTGTCATTATGCAGATGGCTATGGGCGTCGTTGGGACGTCAGGCGAATCTGACTACTTGTACTAGAAGGAACTGATTTTGTTTTGTAGCAATGTGCTGTGGTTGTTGTTGATGATGATGCGATGATGCTGATGATACGATGATGCTGATGATGCGATGATGCTGATGATGCGATGATGCTGATGATGCGATGATGCTGATGGTGGTTACCCGCAAATGAGAGCAACACGAAATTGATACTACATATGTTAACATCAACAAAGATTCATTACATGCAAAACTACAATTTAAACAAATTAAATGATTAAGACTTCCAAAACGGCCAGATCGACAATGTGTATGGTGAGACAATAAATTAAAATCTAAAATAAAAATTAAATCAATTAATTTTTATTTTTATTTAATTAATTATTTTTTATTTTTATTTTAATTTATTGCCTTGTGGAATTGGTCGCCACAATTTCTATGAGAAAGAAATGATGCGGTGATGTGTCAGGAATGTCGTTTCGGTAACGAAACGCGAACAAGAGTAAAGTTACTTTTTGTGCTGTGAGGGAAGATAGAAGAGTATAGGAGGAAAACTCATATCGCATTTATATCGGCTTTGTGTGTGTGTATGTATCTTATTAGTTTATGTAACCTTTTGTATGTATTTCGATAGTATTTATTAACTGTATCGGTTACTTTTGTTCTCTGAGATCAGTTAATGCTGTGAGATGATTTTTTTATCTTTAGAATAAATAGAATATGAAGCACTCAATTTAGTTTAGTACCGAAATATAGGTTGTCAAAGCGCGATCGAGCGAAAAGAAAATTATGCTGATGTTTATGGGCGTCAGTAGTCGTTGGCTCCGTTTGCTCATTTGTCCCCCTGTACTATAAGAAAAAAACATGAATAATAATTTAATGCAGAACGTCCATACAACCTGTAAACTGTCCTCCGTTGGTAGTCCGTTGTTCTGTGCAGACGAATTTACCACAATTGTGGTCTGGCGTTAAATTGTGACTGCCCACTAATTTGTGGTTTGATTGATTTGTCAAATGTGGCGAAATATTAATTAGTTATCCGATTTATACGTTTAACTCGTTCAATACGTGATTGAAATTCTGATATGAATATAACACAGCTTTTGATGGTACGGTGCGGGTGTCGCCTGTTAAGACCGTTAGCCGCGTGGGGTCCTGGGTTCGATCCCCAGGTCGGGCAACTATTGTTAAATGTTTCTCAGATTATTCTAAGCACGCATTACATTGTCCGGGATTGGAATGTGCCCGAAGTGGCCATAGGCTTGCCACCTATGACATCATGGGCCTCAGCACCTTGGCTAATCGTGGGTGTGCTAGTATGTCTACTGGACTTACGAGTTGTGGATGTACCAGCATACAGAGGCCTACCACTTCGGGGATAACATGCGTGAAGGTACTTTTTTTTTTCCTTTTTTTTGATACCATAATTCTAAACGTTCCACACTCCACGGGCTTCGTCCGTGAATAACACGATCATGGTCGCTACCTAAACGTGTGTGTGGGTGCGTGCGTGCGTGCGTGCGTGCGCGCGCGTGTGTGTCTGCGTACGTGCGTGCGTGTGCGTGCGTGTGTCTGCGTACGTGCGTGCGTGTGCGTGCGTGTGTCTGTGTGTGTGTGTGTGTGTGTGTGTGTGTGTGTGTGTGCATGTGTGTGTGTGTGTGTGTGCAAGT
>JAFELO010000125.1:1674114-1692105 GCA_017140195.1 Eumaeus atala
TGTGTGTGTGTGTGTGTGTGTGTGTGTGTGCGTGTGTGTGTGCGTGTGACATAAAATAGTTTTAAAATTTTGTACCCAGAACCTTCCCCGTAAATCGCTCTGTCCATTATTGAAACCCGCATCAGAATCAGTTCTGTGGATCACGAGGCACTTCGATGGAGGCACTTGTTTTATAATTGTTACGCCCGGGAGTGCGCTAAGGGGGGCACTCCTTTTCTCCTACTTTCTAATAGTCCATAGGAAACTACAAACGCCTCATAAACGGCATCCATTTTAAGACGGCATTGTGTAAACCAGCACCTTTTCGTACGAAAAAATGTAACAGAAAATATATCAAAAGGGCAGATAGTGAAAAAAACATTAAACGAAATGAGCTTTCATCACCGGGACGGGGCACATACGAGATGTAACTCAATAACAATCTTCCGATATCGCGCGATTACCTTTCTATTTGCGAGTCGGGCCGAAATATGTAAATAGCCACCCTGCACCACGACCCCACTGCATTCAATCCGCTGACCTCTACATAACTGGATACTTGATTTTTGTGAGAGGATTCCACGTGCGAAACTACTGTCTTCGGTTAGATGCTGTTAAATGTTGACTCACAGTTACAGAATCACAATCTTTATCAGCCCTCATCGGTGCACTGCTGGACGTAGGCCAAGACTGTTACAATTTATTCTATATAGGAATTCTATAAGAGGAGTCAATAGGGGGTTAAAGGATTATCAAGATTTAGTCAAACTTTTAGATACATTTATTCTATTGGTTTTTCCACATTCAAAATCCAGGACAGACTTAAAATAGTACAACGATGGAATTAATACAGTTTTTGATATGGGTTAGTAGAAAGTTGAGGGTATGAGGTCTTATCTTGCGATGACAGCTGTGACAGTTGACGCTTTTGTTAGACACATACAATATCCAGTACGGCCTCGGGGGCCATGAGTTGAGGACACCTAGGTAGTGTGCCTCTGTATTGCCGTTACACTCGTAATAATCCACACTTAGATCTAACAGCCCTCCGTATGTCAGCCTGATCATCCCGACGTAACACATCAACATAAATGACTATATTGACAAGTTGCTCTTCTTCAAGCTGTTGTACAATGGACAAAACTCACAAACCGCTTGAACATTGACAGCATAGCTGAGCATTCACAGTGGCGTTGCTTATTGCCGGTCTTGCTTACTGGGAATAGTCAGCGCACTTCATTTTCCATCAGAATTAATTCATTCATATATACGAATATTACTTATCCAGTTATATGTAGATCATAGGTGTCAATCTCATACCGTTCAGTCGTCAAGCGAATCAGCGGGGGGTCGTGAGAGGCGGGGGGACGGTTGAATTGCACCATCAATCAATAATGTTACATTTAACAGTCGAGCGCTTGTGAGTGCCAGATAAGAGCTAGGACGGAGGGGAGATGGGGGGAGGGATATAACCCCACACTATACCTGCTACATATTACATGTATTACAATATTTATTTTTATTAGGCAAACGCAGAAAGATAGGGAAATGGCTACTGTGGCTAACATCCGCATGGAGGTTGTACACCAGTGTTATAAGCGTGAGAGGTGGCCTTCCGGGAAATAATGCAGAAACATCTGGCTCCTGTGTTTCAAATGAGGGATCGAACGACTAGCCGGAGCCTGCCGAAGGTTATAAACGACCGTCGACATCCGCACAACTGTTATGCCGGCGCCCTCCTTCCTTCCCTCCTTCTTTCCCGCCCTTCGAATTGACAGACACAAGCTGTAAGAAACGTTTATAGGAATGGCATATACAATGCAATACATCTGCAGTCCTAGGAACAGAGAGAAAAGGAGCGAGAGAGAACAGGAAACTTAAAACTATTTTAAAATCTTTCTCTTTTTCTTTGTTCAAGCCTTCTGACTACTTATCCCGTTTCTATATCAGGTGATTCCTGGCTCTGTTACCCGATGTAGGGGCTTTGCCGAGGGCACCAGTTTTTGCACAGAACGACTGCTATCTGACTTCAGCGACCCAGAAGTTAAAGCGCCCATTTCTAGATTTGGTCGAATTCGAATAGACGAAACCGGGTTTCCTCACGATGTTTTCCTTCACTGTAAGTGCACTTAGAAAATGTAACATATTGGTACATGGCGGGGTTCGAACTCTCAACACCCGAGTGGAAATCCGAAGCGCCAACCACTAGACCACTCAGTTTCTAACATTGTAATTTTTAATTTAATATGAAAGAGACTGTCTTGCGCTAGCGTGTCACATACCTGTCAGAATGTGAACCACACCTTTGCTAACTTATCCTACTTGCCATCCCACACTTAGCAAAATACGGAGATGGTTCTTTATTCTTCAGAATATGCCAGACGAAAGGCAGTTACTAGATTCTTCCCCTTTAAATTGATCAGATCAAGCCAAGATACGAGTGGATCTAAAAGTTCGTGCCTACATTGAGCTATGACATCTTTTTAAATCTACCGCCCTTTTTTAGTATGTGTCATATTGATTTATTGTGCGCAGTTTCATTCCGATAATGCACAATATAAATTTTCTGTCATTATATGTTTGAATAAATCTGACGCAATTTTCAATAATGGAGAGAATTGAACACCGTGCAGTCATTAAGTACCTCAATAAAAAAGGCCTATCACCAAAAGACATCCATCAAGATATGCTGAGCATTTTGAGGGAGTCTGCTCCATCGTATTCCAGTGTCAAGAAGTGGGTAGCTGAGTTTAAGCGCTGTCGTGAGAGCATTAAAGATGATCCTAGGAGTGAAAGGCCTACGTCCTCTACCACGAAAGAAAACATCGATAAAATTTGTGATCTCGTACTGGGTGACCGACGTTTGACCATTGGTAAAATAGCTGAGATAACAAACATTAGTTATGATCGGGTGCAACACTTAATAACGGAAGAGTTGGGGTTCCATAAGGTTTCTGCTCGCTGGGTCCTTTCAGCTTCAGGTTGCTTTCAGCTGAACAAAAACGAGTTCGATACACAATTTAGCGAGACTGTTTGGAACTTTTTGAGACTGATCCCGAGGACTTTTGTCTAGGTTTGTTACCATGGATGAAAGCTGGGTTCACCACCATACTCCTGAATCAAAGCAACAATCCAAACAGTGGAAAAGTTCAGACTCTCCTACACCGAAAAAGGCTAGGGTCGTTTTGTCGACTAACAAAGTCATGGCTTATGTTTTTTGGGATGCGAAGAGCATTATTTTTGAAGATTATTTACCGAAAGGTCAAACAATAAGTTCTTGTTATTATTGTTATCTTTTACGAAGACTCCGGGAAGAAATAAAAGAAAAAAGGCCGGGAATGTTGCGTAAAAAGTTTTGTTTCATCAAGACAATGCACGTGTTCACACTTCGGTTGAAACAATGTCTGTAATCCATGATTGTGGCTACGAATTGCTGCCCCACCCGCCTTATTCGCCGGATTAGCCCCCTCGGATTATCATTTATTTCCAAATTTAAAAAACATTTGGGTTGCTCGAAATTTTCGACCAAAGATGAGGTGATAGTCGCAGTAAACGATTATTTCGCCGACCTTCCGGAATCTTTTTTTTTCGAGGGGATAAACTTGTTGCAGTTCAGGTGGAAGAAGTGTGTTGAACTAGATGGAGACAATGTCGCAAAATAAAAATAAATTTAGATACACTTTTTTTTCATTTTCTTGGTCGGGCTTAGAACTTTTAGATCCACCCTTGTATATCTATGTGTCTGGATGGTCCGATACCAGATTCCGTTTTCTTTAGACCTCTCGTCAATCCGCTCGAATAATTTCTTTAAATTAAATCGTATTCTAAGTGTAAAGGAAGTTTTAAATTCAAATATGTTGATTTTATATTCGTAACGTCTGAAGTTAAATAATGTTTCAACACCAAAAGCACTCTCGTTTCGCATTCGTCGTGCAATAAGAAATGCTCGAGGCTTTAAAGGGCAGTTAAGTTAACGAGGCCGGTAGGCTGGAGAGGCTCTGATGATGCGCGGTCGTAAACTGGTTTCAATCAGGGAAGCTCGTAAAGTACGCTTCGCCGTTTATAGCCAGCGCCCAAACTTATTTAGTGAGGCGATTTTGGGACTTATCTTGTTCGTTCGTGATGTTACACTTACCATATATTTTGACTATACTAATACATTTTAGTCGGCTATCTGCCAAAGGAAAACGGAAAGGAGTATCCTTGGATTAAAACTGTCTGATAAAATTCACAACAAAAGCATGAGGCAACTTAAATGGCGCTGGGCCAGATATAAAAAGAGTCTTATAGTGTAGGGGACTAACGAGTAATCGGTTCCTTCTACGGCTACCGACGCCCATGAACATCAGCATAATTACTACGCCGATGCGTTAACCTCATTTTCACCTCTCCCAATGGACCACCGGTTACTCACAGATTGCACGATACGGGACAACGATCTTATTTTACGGCGGTATCAAGTGATCGAGAGGTAGCATAGACAGGGCATTGTATTTCAGATGGGTTGCCCTTCTTTCTCCTTTCCCTCCAATGAAGCACAAACTACTCACAAGCGGCACGCCAGAGAATAGCTGTCACTTTACGAAGATATCATGTGAGCGAGAGGTACCGCTGTATGAAGAATGAACAATAGCAGGCGGGTCAAACGTTTGACCGAGCGGGTACCACGAGACGTGAAAACGAGGAAGGGACGACGAAATAGACGCTGCAGAGACATTTTCAGGCACAGATGCGGCACATACTGTATGGAAAAAGCGCGTGAAATGAGTGGAGGGTTTTAGGAGAGGCCTCTACAGCGGAACTCAGCTCGTCGGTTCTGTCAACACGCTAGTGCCGCGGTGTTAATATCGGCCGGCGTCGAGCGTTGAGCGTCACCGACCTTCACAAATTATAAAACACATCGCACACTGCAGACTTGTGTATTGTTGCAACCGGTCGGATTGGCTTTGCTACTGGCTTGCTAATATGACTTGGGGTTTAAAAAACAATTGCATAAGGTAATTGTCCAGGTGGCTTATATTTGTTTACAACAGATGAGCAAAATTGAAAGGATTGTACAATGTAACTATCAAGAATCAGTCAAATGAGCGCGTGCAAGGAGCGTGCATGCCAACACAAAAGTTTGAAAGCAATAACGTAGCACATGATGTAGCATATGGACGAAAAGAAGACAACACATCGGCATGACAACAATGCGGATGTCTATGGGTCGGTAGGTATCCAAATACTCCGACTTCTTTACTTCCCAATACCAAGAAATCAAAAGGTCTAAAAATCTAATAATCTATATTGTTGGCAGGGATGTATCAACATCCTCGAGGCTCTTGTCTTCAGTTGCACTAATGCTATAATAACCTGCCCATAGCTTTCTTCTAATGCTAACATAAAACCAAATAGCAACTGATGTCTAGTCTATAGTACGCGCCCAACACTCAAGCCATATCCAATCAAATCATCAACGTACACGAAAGTCTGCTGTCTGCTCATGCACTTACAATCGATAACCTGTAATGTGTAACACACTATCGAGAGACGCGTTAATTAACGCGTTGGCGCGTCGAAGTTAAGCCACAATGTGGCCACGGGGCGGGGCCTCAGACGTCAACACTCAGTAGCCCCGCACACTCCGCCGCGGACGGGCGCTAACGCACTAAATCACGCGCTAACATGGACGAGGCCGGCAGAGAGAAACCCATGGAGTGGTCCAACGAGAAATGCATAGAGTTCATACATCTATTCAAATCCGAGCCAGGGCTGTGGGATGTGCGGCTGTCGTCGCACAAGAACCGCATAGCGCAGCACGACGCATGGCGGAGGATACAACTGGCCCTGTCCTTCCCCGCGACCATCGAGGAGCTAAAGAGCAAGAGAAACTCGCTAATGGGCTACTACAGGATACACGCGAACAAGTACAAGAGGGCGCTGCGGACCGGCCAGGGGCTGTACAGGACCAGCTGGTTCGCGTTCGACCACATGCACAGCTTCCTGGAGCCGCTGTATATCAAGGACAGCACCACCACCGAGGTAATATGTTCTCACACACACACACACACACACACACACATACTTAACGCGAATCCAGGAGGACGCGAAAAAGTAGTCAGTGTGTGCTTGCGTACACGTGTCAGAAGTTACACTTCTTTGGCGCAACGAGAGAAAAGAACTAAAATGGTCGGTTTTCCTGACAGTGTAGTTGTACACGCGCATTATAAAAATTTACTCTCATTCTTTTCCCTAAAGCGCCAAAAGAAGTGTAACTTCAAAAATCTTTCTAAGATAAAAAAAAAACTTAAGTTAAAGGGTTTATTTAAACCTCCTCCGCCTCATCAACCCTCCAACGAAGTTTTGGGTTGTCCCACATGCACACACGTATAGTACACACGTTATGTACGTCCTGTGACGTCTCGGTATCGTCTACTATCGCGGTGCGCGCGCGCAGCTTTCGTGTCTCTGTCTTTGTTACCACGAAGGGGTATGTTATTATAATTTACTCCTACATTTTGTTGCTAGTACGGATTGAATCACATTCAAGTTATAAAAACCTTATGTGGCTTCTCCTATCCGGCTTCTCACAAACCGCAAGAAAAGCTACAGCAAAGCTGTCATTTTACGACAGTGTCATGTGAGCGAGAGGTACCTCCCCGGTCGTGCCGGCCCAATTCCACTGCAATACTAACTATTACTACATTCAATAGTATCGATAATGGGGGATAAAGGGTCGTTATTTTTTTATAACTATATGTAAATCAGTTACGTTATATACATATAATTTATTCACATTTAAATAAAATATTATATATATATATAATACCAAATTCATCTTTGTAATGACTAAAAATAACTGTCGATAATAGACATCGCTCGTTCCTACCGCGTATTTATTACACACATCGAAATAACTACACCGACACTAGTCGTGGCGACGCGTCGCTTCGCTAAGTGACGCCGCGATGGGCGTGGCTAAGCGTCGCCACACGCCCGTCTTGCGTGGCACTCGCTCGGTCCGCGTCCGCGTCTGGTGTTGTCCGTCGTTTACGTGCAACAACAATCATGAGCGGCAGTGATCATTCGGAGCCGGACCACGTGGCGCACCAACCTCTACTGAAAACACTCAAATTGTCCAAAACCTGTCAGTTCACCGGTACAACGCAAGAGTAAGTTTATTTTATTTTGTTCTAATCGAATACTTTACTAACTGAACATTTATTATCAACTGTCAACCAGGCGATAAGGCGATAGGGGATCAACCGCTTTGAAGTTCTTTAAAGGAGCGCAAAATATTCGCCTTAAATGTAAATGTGGCGCCGGACAAAATGTCACAGCGCTCGCAGTAGATTTTGGAACATATCCAAATATCGACAACCGGTGAGCAAAAATAATAGAATCTAGCTCTCTAAAATGACAACCTTAGGGTTGCCAGAACCCAGCTCTCGAAAATGACAAGGTATTTACCAATCATCGAGCAAGGTATTTACCAAAAGCTTAGCCAGTATCTTGTAATAAGTATTTTAAGTCACGCGTTAAAACCCGCTAGATAACTACAAAATATATTATCTACATATGTATAGTTTTAATTAAAAATAAATTCCTTGTTCAAAGTAAAGAATGTATTAACAAGTACGTGCGTACTGTAAATCGTTTAACAAAACACTTCTCATATTCCTTTACAAGATTTTCATTGGCACTTTCAACAAAACCAAAAATTTGATTTGATTATTATTAATAATTGTTGAACGAAACCATAGATTAGCAGTGAACGCGCATTCTCTTCAAGTCAGCATGGCAACAAGTGAACTGGTGCTGCTATGTGCGATTTTTTTTTCTAAGCTCTTCCTTATTGCCTTGGGGCCGTCGAGCGGAGGGATCGACACCTTCGTCACCTCCAAAGGTGTCCATGTCTCCGTCCGACGGCCCAATGTGGTGAGAGAGTGGATGTTTCCCTGTGTACGACTCCGATTGGGACGTCAGGATATAGGATCGAAATGATCACGATGTTATATTACTTATTTTGCATATTAGTTATACGAGTACATTTTATATTACTTATTTTGCATATTAGTTATACGAGTACATTTTATACTACTTATTTTGCATATTAGTTATACGAGTACATTTTATATTACTTATTTTGCATATTAGTTATACGAGTACATTTTATATTACTTATTTTGCATATTAGTTATACGAGTACATTTTATCGACCCTTCCAGGAGAAACGACAAAAAGAAAACACGTCAGCGCAGATACAGGGAGCAGAACAGAGTAAAACTGAAACAACGAGAAGCCGAAAGAAGGAAACTAAAACAGAACCCACTAAATATAGCACAGCCTCCCGACTCTGCTTACTTACAAAGCGCAGAAGTGAATAATGACGAAACAACAGAACAGTACATATTTATGTAATATATACTTAATGATGATACAGTAACAGGTAGTGCCATGCTGCATAGCAGCCAAATCTCGGCCGGCACGATCGAGGAGGTACAGCTCACTCACATAACGACATGTCTAGTAGCCTACTAGAGGAGAGGAGGAAAAGAGGGTGACGTATCTGCATGGCAACAATAATACGGTGGTCCGTGGGCGTGAGTAATCGTCAAAAGGCACTGGTTCCTCATTTGTCCCCCTCGTTTGTTTATAAAGAAAGAGTGAAATTTGTTTACAATTTTAGAATTGAAGAAAATAGTGCCCTTGAAAAGAAAAGAGAAAGACAACGGAGATATAGAGAGCAGAACAGAGATAGACTAAAGCAGAGGGAGGCTGAGCGGAGGAGACGAAAACGGCCGGATTCAGTAGTGGCAGATGAAGGAACAGAAGATTATAAACTATGGGTAAATAGCTTAAGTGTCATTGGAGCTTGGAACAGCAGGCTCATGCGATCTGAAGTAATTACTGTAATATCAAAATGGTGTTTTATCTTATACGTTTCTGCAAAGATTATGGCAAAAAAATGTAAAGGTGTTTCTTATATTCAGTACTGTTACTTGAATACCTTGTGGCCTAGTGGTAGGCATGTTCACCCACATTCGTGAAGTCCCGGATTGGACCAAAATGTTATTGGGTTTTCTTCCATTTCTAATAACAGTGCGGAGTCGGGAAGTTGGCGGTGTTGTGTTCCCCCCCCCCTCCCGTACCTCGGAGAGCACGGTAAGCCGTCTGTCCTGCTTCTGATTTCTCTCCGGTCGGAATTGTCGAATTGCCATCCCATCGGAATAGGAGAATGAGTTTTTGTGAGAGGAAGTGCCCTGCTGCACAGGAGGATGCAACGGAATTGGGACGCTCACTTAATACCGCCGTAAGGTGACACTTACAGTGACGCGTTTCGTGCGGTTTGTGAACAGCCGGTGGCCCATTGGGGGTGGGGGAGGTGAAAAGGATGGCAGCACATCTTCAAAGTACGTTTTTTTTTTAATATCCATATATAAAATTATTCTAAGACCAGGTAAAGAACTCATAGTTAAAAGTGGAGTTGATCGCGCAATATGTCCGAATAGCAGCAGTTTGGATACGGTCTGCGCTGACTGACGGAGTTAATTTTTAATTCAATTCTTTTTGTTTTTTTATTCAGTACTCTTTTTATTTTATTTTATATATTACATAATAAATAAATATTATAACAGATATAAATAAAACTATTTGAATCAATGTGTACATTGTGATTTGTGAAACGAAAAAAATAAGATTACATGTATAAGTGGTTTTCCCACATAGTTGGCACTATGTGACCTTTTATTGCATTTACAAATCTTTATATTCCAATTCATTGGTGGGCGACCCTTAGTTTAGGACTCTATACCAAGGTCAACGCACACCAGTTAAAATTTAAAAATACCCGTAGTTTCAATGAATCTGACACTGCGATATTTTAATTATTTTAAATGATCAGAACAATTTTTAGAATGTGACCAAAATTAACAGAGTACTATTTAATATATACGGATTCGAACCCGCCAGCCTCTTTTCGTGTTACACGTCGCATACGGTCAAGGCTCTCACTCGATTTTACGTCAGTCGACGCGGCGGTGCCACCGTGCACGCACGTCCCGTTGCGTCGCCCTGCATCGAGATAGCCCGCTTTTCCGAAAAGTTACGCAATGGAGGCTAAGACAAAAAGAAGAAAGAAAATCATTTTGAACAAATCCAAACATTACGAGACGACGACGCAACGGAAAAGAAGGTTGGAGAAAGAGAAACGAAAGCGAGAAGAGAAGAAAGAGCGAATGAAACATCTGCAGCTGGACTCTGGACGCCTGGTGCAGCTGTACGTGCACGGCGGCCAGGTGAGGTTGGCGTCCACTCTCTTACGTTAGGAATGCACATCGCCGGCCCAGTTCCTGCTTATCTGGAACAGATTATAGTCTCGGAGATCAGTCAGTTCGTGTCGATCACTTTATTATAGTAAAAAATACATTATTGTTTATCCATAATGGTTCTATTATTCGGAGCAGTCCAATGAAACTGGCGGCGTCATCCTCGAAATTATTGTAATATCTCAAATAATTCATGATTGAGCGAGTAGTTTTTAGAGTGAACAAACGAGCCCTTACCACGTTAATCACGTTCACATCACGTTGGTTAAGCGTGCGCGTCACTGACGTCCTACCGTTGGTTTAACGTCATGTCACATTAGTGGGGGCCGCACCCGCACCGGGTCCTCTCGTACTGTCACGCCATGTCCAGCTATTGCGGCGTGAGCGGCTGCAAGAACAACTCCAGGACCAAACCGCATCTATCGCACTTCAGCCTACCCAAGGACGGAGACAGGTATTATAACATTCTATCTGGGTGTCTAAGGATTTGGTAACTACAGGTAGGATTGTGTTTTATTTCGCATTAATCCTATTTCAAAATTCTATCTCCAGTAGCCAAATGCATCGATGGATAGAATATTGGAAGTTACCGTTAGCGGCTGGCCCTCTTGTAATCAGTAACTAAACGATAAAGTCCGTAATGACGGTAGTTAGTAGGTACCAAAAAGTCTTTAAAAAATAGTTTTATGAGTCCGAACCACAACGTTTAGCCGCAAAAGATTAACAAATTATTCTTACTGTAATTCCTTTCTTAAGGATGTAGGATAAATAATTATATCCTTATAAATGGACTTCAATGGCTAAATGGGAATTAGGATATTCCATTTTACAAAATTGCCGCCATGATGTGGCGTTTTGTCTGACAGTTCCGCCATTTTATTGCACATTTTGTTATTATACGGCGCCATTACATATATTAGATGGCAACGAATTACAATTCTCAAAGTAAATTTGAATATTTTATCTCATTACCCTATTCGTAATGTTCTCTGTATAACAAATATTTAATTTTTCTTAATAGTAAATTATAAATCGTTTAAGAAACATATAATAAATTAATAATTTTAAGAAAAAACGGACTTCAAACACTTCATATTTTTTAATTAATATAAAAATTATAAAAAAACATTTTTAACAAAAAAAAATAATCAAACCGACATCAAATCTCCTTTTTGGAATAGACACCAAAACCTCAAGTGAAAAAAAATACTCTTCTAAAAAACACATCCAATTCGTTTCAACCAAACACGTGATAATCGCGGACAAACAAACATAACTGAGAACTTCCTTTTTCTAAGTCGGTATGTATATTATAACCTGGTATGTATATTTTGCTACAGAAGACGAGCGCCGGTAGAGAGCATGTGCCGTCCGGACCTGCTAACCTCCCGCTCGAAACACTATCTGTGCTCCGAGCACTTCGCCACAGCGTTAGGAACAAGCGGCTGAGGCTAGACGCTGTGCCCACCCTCAACATGGCGGGCCAGTCTTAGGAAGACGCACATGTCATGTAGACATCAAACAGGAGTCGACGGTACTCCCATACATAACATAACCTTTCAGAGGGTGATGGAGGTAGGATCCCCCGTCATGATCCTCTCCATGAGCCATTCATTCACGTCAGCACCGAGGCTATTGTATCTACCATGAGCTGCCCTCTTCGTCAAGAGTCCGTGGATGATGACCCCGCAGTCTCTCAGGTCACGATAGTAGTTAGATTAGCTATTACAAATATTCTCATATCAGAATGCGCCCCTTCCATTTGCGAATGAAATTTGAAACAATTGCAGGAGAGAGGAGGATAAGCCCCCCCTTTCTACCTAGGTCTCGTTTCCATAATAACTCCCAGCTATCACGAGCACCCATAGAAAATTGCAACTGACGTGTAGCTCCGAGTATCTTGGTTCATGGGATACATTGCCAGTTGCTTATCATAATTAAATTTTTCTTATAATTTCATACGTACAAATTGTAATCTAGAAATCCTAAGCTAATTTAAACCTTAACTTCCTACAATACGGTCTAAAATACGATATTATTAAATTCTACCCAAACTTTAAATGCGACGACATTTGGCGAGGAATGTTTTTTTATGTGGACTCTGTATCTAGTTGTATGGTTAATCAAAGGATACGAATGAAGAGACTTTCGTGTAACAAGCCAGCTCGGCCCCGGGAACGAATTCATTTTATTACAAAAATTCATGAAAGACTACGTTTTATGTGGAAAAAAGAAGACATTACGAATATTGGCCCATTGAGGGGAGTGGGAAAGAAGGGAAGATAGAAATGCTAATATCTATGGGCGTCTGTGGGCTTCGATTTGTCACTAGGTATAATATACTATAGTAAAAAAGAATGTGTTTTATTTCACTAGTCACGTTTCATATATCCTATATCCCTTCGATGTTCAGTGGGCGAAACTGTCGCCTCTGTCCGTCTTCGTTTGTGCTAACGTTATCTTTTTTTTTTTGCAGGCATGCTTACCAGACACAGAACAGTTTACCGAGAGCCAGTCTCCAATGCCAAGTTCCTGTCAGCTGAACTCCTCCCAACCGTTCTCCTCGCAGCTGCACATCACCTCCACGCGCACCATCAAACGCTCTCTAAGCTCGCAATCCGATGAGTACTCCATGGGACACAATGAGCCACCTGAGGCGTCCCCGCGCTTGAGCATCGACCAAAAACCAACATATCCAAACACTTATGATGAGTACGACCATTTTGGACTCATGATTGCCTCGAAAATTAGAAAAATTCACAACTTCGAAGAGAGGGAGACGGTCATGAATTTGATTCAGAATGTCGTGTTCCAGTCAGTGATGAAGGTCAGGGGTGCCGCCATTGAGCCTTCCTAGGCAGCTATTCTACGCGTAATACTAATATAAGTGAAACTGACAATATTAGGAGACGTGATTCAGAGTTTTGATGACAGAAAAAATGTTACTACATAAAATGTAATGTACAGACATCCTTGATATTTTTAGTTTAAGCGTTGTTACATTTGTTTTAATCATTATTATACAATAATACAAGTTCAATCATTAGTATACAATAATACAAGTTCGATTCTATACTGAACTGTGATCTGAGGCACCCGTGATTGTACATTAACTTCCTTTTTCGCAAATTCAACCTTACACGCATGTTTTAATATCGTTTTAATAATGCAGATTCTTTTGAAAGAAGTGTTTAGTTAAAAAATATGCAAAATCAACATTACGCACATAATTTGTTTATACAAAGTGCCATAATTGGACAATTGCGCATTTCTTACACGAACGTTTTTGAGGACGCTGACTAGTATTTGTTATTTTTGTTAAACACCGCATACATATTGAAATCCCTATACTAAACTCGAGTAACAGTAATAGTGTACTTACGACATTAAGTGAGGTTTTATTGATGTAATGTTGTCGGACGTATTATATCAAATTGACAATCCTACGGCCCACTGCAGGGGAGACAGAAAGGAGCACAACGCAGTTGCATAACTATTATACGAATGTTTACGGGCGTCGGTAGGTATCTAAAGGCTTCGACTGCCCTTTTGTCCCCCCACAATAAAAGTTGGCCCCGTTCGCACGAGTGCTTTTTTAAGAAGACACGTGTCAGTACCGAGGCCGAGTTTTTCAGTCAATTGTTCTTTCGGATTTGAACTTATGCTGTGGAAGCGAAGAGAATTGCACCATTCCCATTAGATTGTGCTAAGCACCGACTTGTTGCGACTCACGGATTCCCAGTTAGCCATCTCTGGTTGTCCTTCTGGTTACTCTGTAAACCAATCACTGTAAGACAGAATTCACAAGAACATTAAATTTAGAAATACTAATTATGCTAATTTACTCAGCACTAAATGTCCTTTTATATGCCCCATCACTTGCGCGAACTATCCTCGATTATAACAGTCATAACAAAAGTTATAATAATTCAGTTAAATAACAGAATGCAGCGAACGCAAATAGTCTGTAGATCCCACACAACCGAACAGATGTTGTCTAATAATGGATATCTCTCAGCTGATCCCAACGGATCGGCCCCCGCGTGCACCCCAGTGCACAAAAAACCTACGCACTTCAATTGTCATGCCTCTGCGGTTGAAGAAATCCCGGACAAAAACAGTTTTTGAGTCAGCAAGTGTCATATGAGAGCTCTGGATTGTACCGTGGATTCATTTTTAAAAGTTTTTATTTAACTTGCAATGTATGTATATATGTTTGTTCGGGTGGAATCTTCGAACTCAATTTTGAAGCAGTAATCTTCAATTGAACTGAAATTTTGTATACCCGTTTAGTTGGATTACGATGCGCGATTGAGTTAAAAAAAGTCTAAGTTTTAATCATTATTTAAGATATATTGCATGTACATAAAGTCTCGCTATAAGAACGTGATACTTGTGTTAATATTTGCTAAAATATATGTAAATAACTAAATAAATATTACTGTTACAATTGTTACTGTTACAATTATTATGTACCTTTGCCGACTATTATTTTATTTAAAAGTATCAATTATACACAACGGCCGGTAAGGAATAGACGCCGCAGGAGATCGGCAGTCCTTCAGCCAGTAGTAGAACGACAAGGGCTGATAATGATGATGAAGAATAAAACGAGTGTATATTTTTTAATCCTGAAGGTATTCCTTTACAAAAATACAAGATACACTATTTCACAATGAACTATCATTCTAAAACTTCCGTGATTGGCACATAAACACATTTCCTTTTGCAGAGTCAACCTGGCTGGCGCGCATGATTTTAAGACATATTTACAAAGCTAATCTGTTTGAAAGAAGTGAATAGTTTAAGCATATTTTCGACCTTATGTGCATGACCTTAAGTTGTTTTTGCAAAGTACATAACTGACCCTGTGCACGTCCCATACGGACGGTTTCGAGACATTGACTGGATATCTTAATAAATCTTTAAAAAATCAATGTTTACATGTGGCGCCATGCTGGGGTTTCTTTTTCAAAAGTTGGGTCCGTACTGCTGGCAATGCTATTGCATTTGCCTTAATAGTACCTCGGACCAGCGGAGACTTTGTATCTCCTAGTTGCGCACTGTGCTGCTGAGAGGTATATCTCACAGAGTACTGCTGCAAAGAGACAGATACTCACTGATTTACACATTTTCCCCATCTCTACAAATAATATGTTGAAGTGTTTGCTTTCGTTTGAACGCGATAATCTCGGGAACTACTGGCCACCCAACATTGTTCAAGCCTTGAAGAGGCTCAGTAGCCTCGGGTGAAATGAGACTTCGGGCGAAGCCAATTGAACCGAGGAGGGGGCTGCACTTTGTACCCCTCTAATAAGAAGAGGAACTAAAGAGCAGTAGGAGGAATGTGTGTACTACTATGTACCCCTTTTGTAAGACGAGGGGACAAAGGAGAAAAAGGAGGTGGCGCTTTTGCGCACAGGGCAGGCACATGTCAGGTTGGGATCCTCACCCCACTGCACGGTCAGAAAGTTGGTGGGGTTGTCCCATGGTGCGAGACAACTATAGAGTTGTGGTGTTCGCCATGGGGCCATGGCCATGTGGAGGAGGCGTTGGTCCCTTAGGGGGCTGACAAGCTGCGAGGTGCTCTGATGATTCTGGAGACCCTCCCCAAGGGCGGCATTGATATCACTTGCGGTGGTTTTTGTGGGTATTCGGGCACTATAATGTGCCGCGAGCCCCACGCACCACTGGATCCTATCCAGGGCCAGTGAAGGCGCATAAATGAGTTTCCCCGCGTCTACAAAAGAAAAAGCAACTTCTGGAACGAATTACATACTCCTGTGTTCAATAGGCAATTTAGCGAGGAAGGCTGCACATCTGACGCTACGAAAAATAGGAGCGGAGTTACGCGAGTGAAAGCAAAACTTAGTAACACGATTATTTGCAAAACGTTCTTTTCTCAATCGCTCCCCAAACGATTGGACGGATAATGAAATTTGGCAAATCGATTGGTTATCAGCACGATGCGAGGGTGGAAGCAGTTGTCTGTTCCATCATCATCACCTTGTCTTTGCCCTCTCACCACTACACTTCTAGTGCACTGTATCTTTGAATTTGGTTACCTTTAGAATTTACTAAAAGAAGGTAGTAACATGGTGCAGCATTGGACCAGAATTTGATGGGCACGATTGGGCAGGTACCTCTCGCTCGGGCAATGGGCGACGGAGGGAACCTCATTGCACTGTCCCAAAGTTGTTGCGGTTGTCCTTCGGTGCAGGGCAACCCTTCTGTGGAGGAGGCGTCGCTCCTAGGAGACTGACTAGCCGTCTACTCTCTCTCATTACAATAAACCTACATTTTCCACCACCGCTGATGTGACCACGGTTGCTGTGAAGCTTCTGAAACGTCGTGCTAGTTAAATAAATAAATAAACCGCGATTAAATCCGTAAAAATAGTTTTATTGTAAAAATTAAGCTCAGTAATGTCCATCTGGAAAATCTGTAAAATGAGATCCAATTACAACTCTATCGCGACACAATAAAATTTTATTCAGACCCAAATCACAAGTTTTATACAGAATTATCACAAAACATTTTGAAATACGTAGTTATGCTGTACGTATTTGAATTAATGAAACAAAAGCGCTGAGGAGAAGTGCCAACAGAGATAAGGTTTTATAAATAGATAACAAGGGATTATCGTGCCCCGGTCCCTGATACGGACATCCATCCAAGTGCTTTATTGGGCCATAAACTAGGCATGTCCGGGGTTATTTTTTGTTTAGTACCTGTCAGCCATTATGCCGGTCGACAACGGCGAAGGACCACACTAAATACTGCACACAATATCTCACACACAAAGAGTAGGTAAGGGTTGTTTGGAATACCCTAAACTAGCATCACCCCGCGTTTTCACTCGCGTAACTCCGGTCCTATTCGTTGTAGCGTCATATGTAAAGCTTTGTCGCCTTTATAGATATATATATTTGTACGATTTACATTATTAAAAAAACTTCAGTAAGATGTAGTGAGTTTCGTGCGGTTTGTGAGTACCCGGTGGCCATTGGAGGTAAGGAGGACAACACATTTGCATAACTATTGTATAGATGTTTGTGGGTGACGGGTGTGGTTGTGAAAACTCGTTTCTACTTTTATTTATTATTTTATTATATTGTTTTATCACTATTCTATATTAATGGAATTATCTATCTGGTGAATAGAGGGGATGCGGTATCAATTCGAGCCGCAATTCATGGATTTTGGCAACTGCAACCCTTGACGAGTGCACAGATGCGTTGTCGTGGTGGAATAAGACTCTCCTTTTGGCTAAATGAGTCCGTTTCTTTTGGATTTTAAATGAAAATGAATTTTTGAATCTTTTTGATCATGTCCGGATTCGTGACTTCATTTGGACGGCCAGTCCTGTTGGCGTCTTCGCAGCTCTATCTCCCACGTACAAAATCAGTTACCCAGGTGTAAATCGTACACAATGCACGAGCAGTATTACCTAAAACACTGTTTGGCTTGACTTTAATCTTGGTTGCTCTTTTCCCTTTTAAAACGTAAAATTTTATCACCACTCGGAGTTAGTAGGGAAATTTTATGGCATAGAAAGTTCTAGGTCCCCTCAAACAAATTCTATCATTTCGAATAAATTCATTTTATTCGCTGAAATTTAATTTCGTCGTTTCGACCAAGTTATCAAGCAGTCCTAGTATCACGTTGTACCTACGTTTTTAGTAATTTATTATCAGTGTAT